>CAJNIZ010043118.1:12511-23456 GCA_905231905.1 Symbiodinium pilosum
ATCCCTAAAACCTAAACCCCCAACCCTGAATCCCTAAACCCTAAACCCCCAAAACCCTGAGCCTTTTCAGGATCTTCAGACCTCTCAGTAGTGCGGGCAGGTTGGCTTGCAGGTGGCCAGGCGAAAAGTCTCCATACTCACCTTGGAGGAGAGAGGGGTTTAGGGTTTAGGGTTTAGGGTTTGGGGTTTAGGGTTTAGGGAGGGTTTATAATTAAGGGGGTTTTGGTAACCCCAAGCCTCAATTTAGGACAATATAACCATGAAATGAGATAAACCCTATGGTAGTTGCCGTTTCCTTTTTCCATTCCTTCATCCCCAGCAAAGCAAAGGCAAGCTTGAAGCTAAGCCAGGCTGCTGATAAAGGTGTTGCTGAGATCCAGATCGGTCAGAGACTCGGCCCAAAACCTTGCAACCCTAAACCCTAAACCCTAAACCCTAAACAGTGTGCCGGGGGAAGCAGGGTTGAATGCTTGGGTTTTAGGGTCCCCCTCAGGTAGATGGAATATGGCTTTGGGTATATTATAATAAGATCCCCATCTATACCCTACATGCTATCTACTTAAAGGGTTTAGGGTTGAGGGTTTAGGGCTTTGGGTTTAGGATTTATGGGGCTTGGGTTTAGGGCTTAGGGCTTATAGGGTGTAGGGCTTAGGGTTTAAAGCTTATAGGGTTTAGTCCTAAACCCTAAAGCCCTGTTTAGGTGCAAGTTAAGGTGCAAGTGCAAGGGCTTCAAGTGTTGGGCTAAAGGTGCCAGGGCTTACGGTTTGAGGTCCAAGGGTACCATTTTGGGGGTCCCCATAATAAGGATGATCGTATTTTGGGGTCTATATTGGGGTCCCCCGATTTCTGGAAACCCTAAACCCTAAACTTTGAAGGGTGTACAAGTTTAGGGCTATAGGTTGATGAACTGATAGTGATGCCAGAGCCACGCAGGGTTTAGGGCTTAGGGTGTAGAACCTAATCCTTGTGTTGTTTTGTTTGACAGGGCACAAAGGTCTGAAGAACTTGAGAACCCTGAAACCCATCACGCCAAAGCTTGGGATTCATGCGGTTTGGGGCTTCCCCCTTAAGATCCTTTATAATAGTCCCCTAGATTATCCCCTAGATAACCCCCTTTTTTTCATAAGTTTAGGCTAGAGCTCAGCTAGCAGTTGTTTGGTGTCTGGGGTTTATACGGTTTAGGCTTTTAGGTTCTGGGCATAATCGGGCCTTTGAGATTTAGAGTTTAGGGATTGGAGCTTTGGGTGCCTATGGTTGAGAGTTTAGGGATTGGCGTCTATGGCTTGTACGGTTCTGGGGTTCAAGGTGTAGGGCTTATCACAACCCCACCCCCCCCCCCTCCCCCCCAACATTCTGGCGCAAAAATTGTATTACAATTGACTTGGCCAAATAACGCGCCATAAGCCCTAAACCCTAGAGAATAAGGGGGCCTATAAGGCCACTAGAAATGTATGGGGATTGCGATGGGACTGTAAGCGTCCCGGTTACAAGTAGTGACCATAGAGGGAATTACCCTCTACTGAAGAAGTTTAGGGTTTAGGGTGTGGGGTTTATACAGTTTAGGCCTGAACCCCTAAGCCCTAAACCTAAGCCCTACCTGTAGCCCTCATAACCTGTAGTAAGTAAGAACCCCCTGAGTCGTAGGCAGAACCCATAAAACTCAGGTGATTGGGTTACAAAGTAAACCCGAAGCCCTGAGTAAGAGGCGTTACACCGTAATACCCAACAACTTTTAAACCCTAAACCCCTACATGCATGGGTTCTGGTACCCTAAACCCTAAGCCCTAAACCCTAAACCCTCAATCCTAAACCCCAACCCCTAAATCTTCATCCCGGAGCCCTTGACTCCACATGAACTACTGTCTAAACTCCTAGTAACCCCCTTAATAACCCCTATAGTAGTCCCCTAGATAATCCCCTATATATTCCCCTTTAAGGAGTTTAGACTATAGCTCACATAACCCCAATATGACATAACCCCTCGATATCCCCTATAACCCCTGTTTAGGCTTTAGGGATTAGGGTTTAACCCCTTTTGAAAAAGGGACCTACTCAAAATCCTACCTAGCATGCCACAGTTGAACAGTCTGCAAATTACCCATCATCACACAGATTTACATTTGCTACATAATCCCTTAATGTCCCCTGTAACAGCGTTAAAGGGTTGTCTAGGCCTTGAAGGAACTTACTTTACTTGGTTGGCCTTTAGAGACCCCTTGAAAAATGTTAGTATAGATGGGTCCCTATAAAACCACTGAGGGAAATATTTAAGGAACCCAAAGGCCTACCCAGCTTAAACACTACCTAGCCTGTTTCCTCAATGCTGGCTGCACCTCAGCTGCCTCCAAACGTGCTTCTGAGGAGCAAGAGGGGCTGGACCATCGTGGGATCGTCTTCCTTGAGGTAAGGTTTGGGGTTTTAGGGTTTTAGGCTTAGGGCTTAAACCCTAAACCTAAGGGATTTAGGCTTTGGGGTTTAGGTTTTTAGGGTTCAAGGACTAGTGTTTGCTGTGATATAGGCTGAAGCAGATGTGGTCATCTAACATTTGCCCAACCCGTGCACGCCCGGGCAGCCACACCACCCAAACCCATTCCTATTAGGGATGAGGGCCTTAGCTTAGCTAGGTCCATCTTGGTCAACAACAAAAACATTTTACAGCTAGCATCTTCTTATTCTACACTCCAAGATTTGTAACAGGCCCATAACGCCTAGGGCTGCTGGTGATCAGCTGGAGACCTCCTGAAGTCAGCGGGAGACAGGCCTCTCCAAATTGAGAAAGTTGAAGGCAGTTTTGGCTAAAGCCCCTGAGAGCTCTGCAAGGGCTTGGGCCCCTGCAGGCACCTCACCTCTGCATCGGCCTAAACCCTACACCCAAAGCCCCTATTCCCTAAACTCTAAGCCCCTAAGCCGCAAGCCCGCTAAAGCCCCCAAACCCTTGACTCCATATATAAGATCCCTATATATCCCCAGCAGCCCTTATAAACCCAAAGGCCCTAAACCCAACTCGGGCTTCTACATGGTATCGGCTCCATAAAGCCCCACGTTCCATTTCAATCTCCAAGTTCTTTTACCATTTGATTCTCCACTATTGGCGTACTATCTCGACATATCCCGAAACCTAAGCCTTGCACCCCACACAGCCCTAAACTGCCAGGTCCTCGCCCCTTCCCTTTTCCTGTCTTTCCACAGACTCCTAAGTTCAAGTACGGTTTACGTGTTCAAGGGTTTGGGGTTTAGGGTTTAGGGTTTAGGGTTTAGGGTTGGGGCTTAAGGACACATTGCAAAAGAGTTCCCCCTTGGAAGGTTAACCTTTACGGCTTAGGGTGAGAGCGCGCTGGCGGTATCTGGGCAGGGGTGAACCCGACGTCGGGTCCAAACGAGGAGGCAAACGATAGCCACGACCTAATTTAGGGTTTGGGGTTTATCACCTACTTATGCATACCCATGAAGCTCCAGGTAAACCCTCAACCCTGAAACGCATACCCTGAGCCCTATATCCTGGAATTTAAATCTGAAACCCTAAACCCTGAGCCCTAAACCCTAAACATCCTTAAATCCTACATCCTACACATTAATCCGAGGCCCTGAACACTAAGCTTCAAGCCCTGAAACCTAGGCCCTAGACTCTAACCCCCCAACTCCAAGTAAGCTGTAAACTCAAATGGGCAGGCATGCAACAAGACACCAGTCCAAAGATAGCATCTGCCCTACTTAGCCCCAAATCCCATAAACCACTACGTAACCCCAGCATTTCACTTTCCATGTTCTTTTCCATTTGCCTCGCTACGTTCTTGACCACGTAAGCCTGAACATCAAACCCTACATAGCCCTTATAGGGATGTACCCTACGCAAGCCCTGAACCCTCAACTTGGAACCCTAACCCTTAACCCTGGACCCTCAACCCTTAGCCCTAAACCCTCTAAGGGGCCCTTCCAACTTCCTAGTCCGGGCAGCGATATTGGTGAAGTGGCATAGGCAGCAGTCTGCCAAATTCAGAGTGGACAGGGACGCGAAGACCGGCTGCTGCAAAGCCTACAGAGATTAGAGTTTAGGTTGTAGTTGTTTTTTACACCCTTCGCACCTTTTCTCGAGTGCCAGCACAAGCTAGGGGAGCTTACAGGCGGGTTTTAGGGTTGAAGGTTAGGGGTTGAGGGTTACGAGTTGAGGATTTAGTGTTCAGGGCTTGCTGCTTAGGGAACGTCAGGGGATGTAGTGAGTAGATTATACATAGGTTTATAGTATTAGTAGGCGAGCCCTACCTACGCGCGAACTTATAGCCCACCTTCAAGTACCTGGACTCCAACAGCATCAAAAACATGCCCGAGATGCTTAAATATTGCAAGAACATCATAGTTCTACATACTTCGCGGATCCAAGCAGGCACTACATCTGAGCTTTATGGTGAGGAAGGGTCAGGGGACAGGTTTGAGGATGTAGCCTTCAGGGGTTGGAAGAGATTAGACCTAAGCCCTGAAGTGACGGGTAGGGCTTCACAAGGGCCAGAACCCTCAACCTTAAACCCTAAACCCTTAACGCTAAACAGAAAAAACCCTTAAACCCTAAACCGAAACCCTAAAACCTAAACCCTTAACGCTGAACACAAAAAGCCTTAAATTCTAACCTTAAACCAAAACCCTAAACCCGTAACCTAAACCGAAACCCTAAACCCTTAACCTGAAGCCCTTACCCCAAATTCTATGATGGGCAAGCGAAAACCAAACCCAGGATGAAAGGCCCATACCAGGAGCCCGCAATCCGAACCTAAGAATCTTAGAGTGGTCAAGGGTTTAGAGGTGTAGGGTTTAAGGGTTTAGGGGTTAAAGGGTTTAAGATTTACCGGTTTAAGGGTTTAAGAGTTTAGGGTTTAGGGTTTAGGGTTTCAGGTTTGGGGTGTAAGGGTTCAAGGGCTTGGGGTTCAAGGGTTTAAGGGTTTAAGGGTTTACGGGTTTCAGGGTTTGAGGGTAGTTGGGGTTTACGGGTCTAGTGCCCTTCGCAACCCAGCTCTAGCAGGCTAATGTCAGCTGTGTTAATGGTATATGAGCCATCAACTTAGGTGCTCCGAAGGGTTGGGAGCTTAGGGCTTACGGCTGAAAGAGTGTGGGCTCAAAGGAATTACCCTAGAGGGTCCAAGGACCCAAATAATAAGGTCTTAGGGCCCAAATACTATATTGTTAATGGTATTTGGGGCCGTAAAACCCTATTATTTGGGTCCTTGGACCCTTAGGGTACTATATCTCCTTACCCTAAACTCAAGGCGTAGGCTGCCCACCTACGATGGTGGGCGGCGCCTAAGTCCCTCGCCCGCTATGGCGAAAGATCTCTACAGTCTGGCCATTGCAGCAAGTCGCAAGCAGCGATGCACCCCACGTTACCCTGCAGCTCCTCTAATGCATGTCCCACGTAACATCACTGCAAAAGCCCAAACCCTAGGGATCCAAGTATACAAATAAAACCTACATTGCGCCTTAAAGACTGTACAATATTACCTACATTGGGCTATCTGGATCCTTAGGGTTTAGGGTCTAAGTTACCATAATGGGTACATATGTATATGTATAGGTATACCCTAGAAGCCCAGGTACCCATATAGTAGGTCCTTGGGTTACAGATAGTATGACATTATATAGGGGCTTAAGGACAGGAACCCAATATGTAGGTATGTGGGCTTCTAGGGTATATATATATATACATACCCTAAACCCTAAACCCCTTAACCGTGTTACTAGATAGGAATCCTGAGGGACACCCTACACCGGGTTGCTTACGATCCCCCGAAGTTGAAAGCATCAGCTTCAGGCTGACCCTAAGGGTCCAAGGACCCAAATAACAGGGTCCCTTTAAAGGGGGGGGGTTCTAGGGGGATATATAGCGGGTTTAGGGTCCAAGGACCCAAATAATAGGGTTTTAGGGCCCAAATACTATAATATTATTGGTATTTGGGCCCTAAAGCCCTATTATTTAAGGGTCCTTGGACCCTTAGGTTGAATGAAGCCCGAGCCCCGCCATTCCAGAAACCTCGGGCACTACAACCCTAAATCCTTAACCCCTAAAACCCTAAACCCTAGACCCTAAATCCTAGGTCCTCAACCCCAAACCCTAAGCCCTAAATCCTAAACCTTACCACTAAACCAGCCTCCAGCTCTGTCTGGCAATGCATGATGCATTCCGCTATGTTTCTGTCAATGGCTTGAAGCCATGTTGGGGCATGTCCAGTCAGCAGCACACGTCACTCAGATGAGAATTCTTGCCAGACCACTATGACCTGCTTCTCTTTTCCACCTCCAGCTGGAGGAAAAGGGACCCTGATGCGGGATGGCGTCTCATCGTAGCCGCACTTGACGATGAGGTTGAGAGGCTTGTATTTCCCTATTGATCCAAATAGCCCAATGTAGGTAGTATTTACAGACTTTGGCGCCCGATGTAGGTATTACTTGTATACTTGGATCCCTAGGGTTTCTCACTAAAACCCTAAACCCTAAAACCTAAACCCTTACAGAACTGCATCATCAAGACCAGCATTTGTTCCCAAAGCAACCCAGAATAATTGCTGACTCCTGCGGCGCATTGTGCATACTGCCTGGACGAACATGTTTAGCGTGGCCTAAATCCTGAGCCCCGAAGTCTAAATAGTAGTTTCCCGTTTTCTTTTCCATTTTCCCTATATAACGCCTATATAGCCTCTATAGAACTCCTATATAACCCTAAACCCTAAACCCAAACCCTAAACCCTAACCCACAGGGTTCATCGATCAGTACACGGAGCCCTGAATGGTCCCGAGGTTGTTGTTAGCCCAGCTTCCGCTACCAGGAAAGAAAGTCCGTGTTGCAGCTGCAACGCTGAAGAAATCCGACCATAAAAAGCACAAGGTATCCCTAACTGTAATCCCCCGAGACCTATACTAGAAACACTATGCTTCATAATTCAAAACCCCGAGCCTTAAACCCTAAACCGTTTGTCACCATTCGTCAATGAAGTAAACCCTAAACCCTATTTCTTGGTTGGCCTTAGAAACCTCTGGAAAATATTAGCATAGATGGGTCCCTATAAAACCAATAAGGGACTAAACCCTAAACCCTAAACCCTAATATTACCCTAATGGGTACCTATTTGAGGAACCCAAAGGCCTACCCAGATTTCCTACGGAGCTCGGGAGACCACAGCTCAAGGTCAAGGGGGATCCACACAAAAAATAAATACCAAAATAATGCAGGGTTTAGGGTTTAGGTTTGAGGGTTTAGGGTTGAGGGTTTAGGGCTCAGGGACAATAAGGAGAATCAAATGAAAAGAAAATGGAATTTTGGGTTATATAGGGCCCAGAGTTCGAAGAGTTTTCCGGTCGTTCCCAAGACATGGGGCTCTTCCAAACATGATCATAATTCAGAGTGTTTAAGGTTTAGGGCTGTATAATTAACTGGGACCCTCAAAGCGACCCCTAAAATTCACCCTGGTTTTGTGGAACCCTAAACCCTAACCCTGCAATCATGGCTTGTTTGCTTTTCTTCACCGATCTCTCAACGCTGAAGCTCTAGCCCGCAAATCCTGAATCCAAAGCCCTCGAAGCACGAACCCGAAGCGCCCCAAAATTGTTCTTGGTAGGAAATTGGGGAAGATGATCCCTATGTATCCCCATTATATCTATCTATATATATATATATCCCTAAACCCTAAACCTTAAACCCTTCCTCATATTCCCTACTAAGCTCCAGTATATTTAGGGTTAGGGATTGCCTTCCCTGCGCCGTACCCACTTACAAATCACCTACGGAGGCCCCGGGTTTAGGGTTTAGGGTTTAGGGTTTAGGGGCCGGAATTGTTGAGCACCAGGACGCCGTTTAGGGGGTTTATAGGGTTTAAGGCCAGCTGGCCCTTGTATCCCCCTTTTGAGGAGTGTAAGTCTAAACCCTAAACCCTAAGCCCCTCCGGCCTTCATAAACTCGAGGTTTATGGACGTTCCAGTCAAATCCAGCTCACGAAGACTGGGGAAGCGAGGAAGCACCAAGTCCTTGCACTGCTGTTATACTGTAAGGCCCTTGGGTTTAGGGTTTAGGGGAGCCCTGCTTCGTTTGAATAGAGTTTAGGGTGTAAGGGCTTAAGAACTTCAAAAATTGCTGGACAAAGAATGGAAACTTGGTTTACGTAGGGCTTCAGAATTTGTAATGTAGCACTGGGGGCAAAACAAGCAGAATTAATTGGGTTTGGGGTTCCTATTTTACTATAGCTTCATGAAAGTTGACTGGGAATAATATAGCTAGCCATCTAGGATTCTGCAGCAGGCTTGGGTTTTAGCCACCACGACACAACGAGAGATGATGCAACACGCCTGAAAGCTTGATTACGCCGCTGATCTCTGCGAGATACAGGAGCGTATGGTTCTTAGACACTGAAAACAGGCCCAACCTTAAACCCCAAACTTGAAAACCCTAATTACCAACCTGTAAGAAGTCTAGCAAGTAGGAGACACCCTGAAGGATATCAAGCTTCCGTTGTGGATTATTGTGGACTTTTCGCATTCATTTTACGAATGAACAATTGAGAGCGGCCTTGAAGTGTGAGGCTAAGGGCTTCACAGGTTTAAGGTTATAGGCTTATGTAGGGGTATTCAGGGGTACATATAAGGATGTATATAGGCATATAGAGGGCTTTAGACTGTTTTCGGTGTTGGGTAATGTGTTCCAATTTGCACTCCGGGCAATGAAACATAACTCTCCCCTGCAATCGGGTTGTTGTTAAGGAACTTAACTTAAAATCAGTTGCTAGAATAGCGACATCCTACTTATAGTGGGTGTCCATCTTATGGTAACTTAGTTGAAGTTCCTTAACAGCAGCCCGGCCTACGTACTTGGCTTCCATTGTACTTGAAGGGTGTGTAGTTGTTCGCAAAGTTGGCTATGCCAGGCTCATACGCAAAAGACTCACATCTAAGACTCTAAGAGGCCATGTTTAGGGTTTAGGGTTTAGGGTTCAAAATCAGTATCCCTCACTACGCTGTCTGTTGCACAAAAACCGTAAGCCCTAAACCCTAACAAGGAACGATGCAATGCTTCGTTCAGAAACCTTTCGACATGGCAACTTTCGACCTACAAGACCGACGAGACCCCAGCATCTTTGTGATGTAGGGGTAGTATAGGGGATATGTAGGGGTAATGGAAAAGAAACTGGAAACTATTATTTAGGATTTAGGGTGTAGGGTTTAGGGTCCTTTTTTGAGGTCCTCGTGGGGCCTTTTTTGTCAAGCTTCCAGAAAACACAAAGGCCGCCACGAGCAGAGTCTGTCAGGACAGGTGTGCAGGGAGCCAAACATAAGCATGTTCACGCCTATGTTGCAGATTAGGATTCAGGGTTGAGGGTTACACGCTTATGAAGATTCTGGATGAAGTGCATTTATACTAGGGTCTACAGTACACATATCTACTCTGTATATATATATATATGCCACCCTGCAATACAGCCTGATGCACCCTAAAACCTAAGCCCTAAATCCGAGGTTCTAACTGAACTGTAAAGTTACGAGACCTGAACCATAAACCTTTAACCCTAATTCCCAATACAAGTACGGGCACTGGCATCTTGGATGCTTGCACAACTATCATGTACACAACGTTGAGAGTTCAGGGTTGCAAGCCCTTCGGTGGATTCTGAAGGCCCTGCATTACCCTATGTACCTTCGGAGTTCTGATTCTCATAGTATACCAAGGTCATGCAAGACTGTACTATTAACATTATGCCCAGGTAAGCCACCACAGGTGAGAACTTTAGATACCAACACCCTAAACCCTAAACCCTAAAACAACGTTAAGCCTCTGCTCTAAATCCTACATCCTCAGTCGTGGAGTTTTTCTTTGAATCCTTAGGGTTGGTACCCTTGGGTTTGGGGCCCTTAAACCACGGAATATGGCCCTGAGTAAGGGTAATTGGGGCCCAAAGCCTGAGGTTACAAACATTAAGGGTGCAAACTTAAAGTCTTTGACTCAAGCTGAAAATTCTAAGCATTCAACCCTCATAAACCCCTAAACCCGAAAACCCAGCTAGTGAGATTCAGCAGCTTTCTCATGTTCTTCTCCAGTCCTACAGTCCCCAAATTCATGAGAAAAAAGCATAAATCAAATAGAAAGCCATTAGGGTCTACGGTCTGGGGGGAAATCCTAGACCTCACGAACTGTGTGCTTAGACGCCGGAAATGCTGATTCGGAAGCCCTTGATCCCCAAACCTCAATGCCTAAACCCTAAACCCTGAGGCCCATCATCTCATCGTCCCAAGACTCTAAACCCTACCGAACCCGAAATGAGGACTGTTAAGCCCTCTAGGGTTTAGGGTACGGTGGGCCTAGAGCCCCTAAAGCCTCATCCCCCAACCTGGTATACCCCTTTTTATCGCGATCCATATCCGGCCAAAAAAAACCTCCCCAAGACTGTGCTCCCTGAACCCTAAACCCTACATCCTGAAAGCTAAAACCTTAACCCCAAACCCTAAACCCTTTACTCTAAACCACCAACCCTAAACCCTTGACGCTGAACCCTTCACCCTAAATCCTAAGCCTTTTACCCCAGACCCTGAACCCGATAAAAAGATCGATATACACCTGAGTATACTATTGTCCTTTGTCTGGGAATCTGGGCAACTCTTTACCCTATAAACTCTTTAAAAACTTAACTCTAAGCCTTTACGCTGAACCCTTTACCCTAAACCCTGAACCTTATCCTTAATGGTATTAAATAAAGGGACTCCACTTTCTGGTACCCTATAAACTCTTCAATTTCCCGAAGCCCTAAACCCTAAACCCTATATAGACCCTAAACCGTAAGCCCTGACAATGCTACAATCGGTAAAGAAAGCCCTCAATGCTAAACCCTAAACCCTTAAATCCTAAACCCTAAACCCCATTATGTGGGTCCTTTGACCCTGAACCCTAAACCCTAAACCCCTAAACCCTTAAACCCAAACC
>CAJNIZ010043118.1:30068-54616 GCA_905231905.1 Symbiodinium pilosum
CTATAGTCAAAACTCCCAATATCCCCTTAATGACCCCCATGATACTCCCCTACATTATTATCTATATAACCCCCCTTTAAGGAGTTTGGACTATAGCTCATGTAATATAACGTTTGGGGAAGAGGGTTTATGAGATGTAAAACCTAAACCCCAAACCCTGAGTCCTAAACCCCAGACCCCACACCCAAAACCCTAGATCCTAAACCCCTCAGTAATAGCTTCCATTTTCTTTTCCATTATCCCTATGTAACCCCGATATTACCCCTATAACCCCCTTTTAGCATAGAAGGCTGAGGGAGGAGGGATGAGGGTTCAGATGATTTCTAGGATGCTGGGGAGGTCTCTGATGGACGCTTCAGAGCTTTAGGGTGCAGGCTTGAAGATCCTCAATTTAGGTTTAGCGTTGAGGATTTAAGGTTTAGGCCCCTAGGGCTCAAGATTTAGGATTTAGGGGTTAGGATTTAGGGCTTAGGGCTTAAGGTTTAGAGGTTATTGGCTTGGTTTTTTGGTCTAGCGTGTTGGGTCTAGGGCCTCAGGTTAGCGACCATACTCTGTGTGGTAGTGCCAAAGGGCACCATATAGGCATTGCTGTAGGGATGGATTCCACCATTCCATACTTACCACCAGTAAGTAAGCCCTGGGTCAACGCCTTGGGGGCGTAGAATGTCGATGAGCTTGCCGTTAGCAACGAATGAGCTTCTGGAGATCGCTTAAAAAACAACAACAATGGCATCTAGCCGTCATTTTAGGGTTTAAGGCGTTTAAGGTTTAGGGTTTTAATTTCTAGATCTTAGGGTGGCAGTTTCTGTCAAAGGGGCCTCCTGGGCAATACACCACTTTGCTGGCATTGTCCTTTGCGAGAATCCCCAACAAGTCCATAATGTCGGGACCACCTCCCCCTACACCCTAGACCCTATAGTCCCCCACAAGTAGATAGAACCTGGCTTTGGGTAGATTATAATAAGATCCCCATATACCCCATATTCTATCTACGTAGGGGGGGACTATACACCTTAAACCCTAAGCCCCAAACCCAGCTGCAGCACGTCGATATCTGCTTTGATTTGGCCACGCCCGGCAACACGGGCATGCCGCAACGAGGCAATGGACACATAGGGGTGGGCGTTTAGGGTCTAAGGGTTAACATTTACCGGCATCTATATTTCGTGCACAAAAAGCAGCCTTCTTGGGACTATGGCACGCTGGAATCTTAATAGAGCAGAAAGCGTCGCCCTGGGGGCCCCAGTTTTTAGCATTTTCGAGAACGCACTAATTTATACCTGTCTGCTCTAGAATGGTAATAGACAGGTAGGTATGAGAGGATTACTAGAGGCGAAGCTCCGTCAGCTCGTCCTGAGGAATGAGCCGGAAGATGCCCTTATCAGGATCCACAAGACTGCTGTCCGACGTGAAGACCCCCTTGCCCATGCGGACGCAGACCACGCGACGCCTCAGCTGCTCGCAGCACTTTCGGCGTCTGTCCCCGCATTCCTCAATGACAGGTATGTTCTCATAATTGAGCTCTTGGATCTTCATGCTAACGCCGAACCTGCGCTTGCTTGTGAACCTTTAGTTCACCCTACAGTCGACCTCTTCGTCGACTACAAATCTCTTCCACAGGTCAACAATGAATCTGGCGTGGTGGTCCATTTCCTGGATACGGATATTTGACTTGTTCCACGAAAGTTCGCCTGCGGAATTCAGAGCGATCCAAGAAGACGCCACAGTCCAATGTGGAGCTACCGGATTCACCGAACAAGGCACGGTCAAGCACTGCCTCCATCTCACCACCGCTGCCAACAAGGAAGAGTATCTTCGAGGTGCAAGCCCTTTTGAACGCTGCATGGAGGAAGCACAACTTGATCTGGAAACCGTGCGCATTCTCGTAGTAGGTGGATTCAAAAAACGCGGAGCCTGGCCTGAAAGTCGGCGATGTCTACCTCCGAGTGCGCCTGCATGGTGTTCTCGTAGAAATACCGGTATTCGAGCCTCAGGTAGCAGTCAATTATGTCCACAACTCCCTGTATGGATATAGATAGTCGATTCAACTTCATTGATTTCTTTGTGGAAGGCATTTCGCAAAATCATGAGTATCATATGCACTCATGATAGTCATCGCGCTTCCTGCGTTGGGGAACCCTTTCCCAGCATACTCAAGGCAAATGGTATGCTAACTGCATAAAGAATTTCATGTGTATAAATTGTAATCAGTATATGTACGAACACAAGTAAAGGCACTGAAAGTAAATCTATCTAGGGGGACGTTCCCTAACATACGTTGTGTACCTAGCCAAAAGGGTCGGGATAAAAGCCCGAACTGTACTGATAGCTTAGCTGAACTTATCTAACATCATATGTATGTACCTTTCCTCCTAAATATTGTACCGGCGGCAACGTCCCCAATACCAACCAAAGCAACACCGAACATACCTCATGCACTTGACCCAAAGGATCGGGCCAAACGCAAGACTTGAATTGATAGCATGGCAGAACTCATCTAACAATGCATGTATGCATGTACCCTTTCTATTACTTGTATTCATTGTACTGTCAGAGACCTCCCCAACACGCAAACAATGGCATCACAGCCGACTGTATGGATAGGACTATGCGATGGAATATGTTGATCTCATTAGGGGGAGGCCTTCCCCTAAAAATGACTATCACATATATACCTACTACACTAGTCCTGTTACTAGAATATTATATGCATGTTCTGAGCATGAGAACCAGAGGTTTTTGGATACATGCCAATCTAGGGTTTAGGGTTTAGGGTGTAGTGTTTCAGGTTTGGGGTTTGCGTTCAGGGTTTCGCGTTCAGGGTTTCGCGTTCAGGGTTTGGTGTTCGGGGTTGGCGCAGCCTTGAATCTTAGCCATCTAGTTACGTCTTCTAAACAAAGAGTTTGAATGAGGAAGCCTACCCAATGTGAGTAGAAAATCATTGAACATATCAAAATAAACACCTGTTTTCAGCTGAGAAAAGCAGGCCCCCACGCCGACACACTCTCCAACAAAAACTACGCAAGTTAGGGGTCGTTTTTGGGGAGTCCTTGAAACGAGGATCGTAGGTTCTGTTTCGGGTTTCAGTTCTATATCAGGCTTCTGAAGCTTAGGGGTCCTTGTGCAGTGGACCATATACTCAGGATTGGTAGATGTTGGGGTCCATAAGATTTTGGCGACCCCCGGTCCTTTTAGGGGGGTGGGTCCAGATGACGAGGATGATAATGTGCTGGGGACCGTTTATGGGTCCCTGATTCATGGAAACTGCCAGGCGTCAATGTTACTGTTTTGTGGAAATGGTTGACTTCATGCAGGGTGCCACGTATCATCTTGAGGTTTCGGGGATATCGTTCTGGGTATCTGTTTTTGTAGGGTGCCCCGTATTTCTTTGCAGCCGTTTTAACATCTTTGCACTCATGGAACAACCACCTTTAGTGCTTAACAAATAGGCTAATTCTCATGCAGGCTCATATTGCTAAAGCGAATCTCAACACTGAACCCTAGACCCGAAAACCCTAGACTCGGAACCCTGAAACCCTTAAACCCCACCGCAACACGTAAGGGCTTCCCAAAATTGGGGGTGCCTTCTTAGGAATCCACCCTTAAACCCTAAACCCTATATAACCAATGTATGACCCCTATACAGCCCCTATATATCCTAAACACTGAACCCTGCACTTAAACACTAAGCCTGACCCCCTGTTGCTTAGGCATGGGAAAGCTAGATACTTAGCACGACGTCATTCTCGAAGAAGATCAGCTGCTTCAAAGACCTGAGCTCGAAAAGGGGGTTATAGGGGTAATATAGGGGTTTGCATAGGGATAATGGAAAGAATATGGAAGCTACTATTTAGAGTTTAGGGTCTAGGGTTGAGGGTTGAAGGATTTCAGACTGAGGGTTTAACGTTAGCACCTGAGCCTTCCCCCCTTCTCCAAATAGAGGAATGCACTTACCTACACTCGGTGGGCAGTATTGCAAATATGGTATTCCCACAAAATAGCAAATGTAGGGGCTTGAATAATTAGTGGCTTGGGGTTTAAGGCGAGAAAGACTGCTGAGAATAATTTCTCTATCTGATCATTCGGGCTTCCTACATTCAACACCCTATGGAAAATCCTAGAGATCATTTGAAAATATCATTTGATTCTCCATGGTTCCTGATTATTCAGGCTTCTAGGCTACACCTTGTACCCCTTTGATCACATACCCCCCAACCCTCCTCCAATTGAGGGGCCCCCCTTAACCCTAAACCCTAAACACTCCGTCAGGGTTAGGGCCTGGGATGGAATAGTTTAGGGCTCAGTCTCTTCCATGGGAAATCCTGATCTAAGTTGAGGGTCTAAGGCTATAGTGACTTAAACCAAGAACCCGAAATCTTCTGACCGGTAGAAGGGATCATCTAGGGGACTACATCCAGAACCCTAAAAACCTGACAGAAGCTGCTAACAGGAAACCCGACACCGGAGCCTAAACCCTAAACTGGCCCTAAACCCTAAACCTTGCCTGAACCCTGACACAAGATAGACTGGGTTGGGGGGAGCTGCAGGTATGAGGGCCCTGAAGCCCTAAACCAAAGTCCTAAACCCTGAAAATCGAGCCCCTAAAGCTTTACAGTTTGAACCTTGAGCACTACAACCCCAAACCCTTACACCCCTAGCACCCAACATCCCTTCAGCTCAAACCTATAATCCAAAAAAGCCTACAAACCTGCAACCTCGAACCCCCACAACACTAAACCCCTAAACCCTACAAAGCCCAAACCTGTAAAAGTCTACAACCTATACACCCTCAATCTTCATAACCTCAAAACCCTACACCCCCACACCCCCAAGCCCTACGACCCTAAACCCTACAACCCCAAACCCACACCCCGTAAGCCTTTAAACCTAAAACCCATCCCTAACAAACAGATGACTATGACCCCAACCTATACCTTCCCTGACACCCTGGTTTAGGGTTTTAGGGTTTAGGGTTTAGGGTTTAGGGTTTTAGGGTTTAGGGATGTTTAGGGTTTAGGGTTTAGGGTTTAGGGGTTTAGGGTTTAGGGTTGTGGATGATAGAGTTTGATTGTATTCTTCGGGCAAGTTCACCCTATACCCCGAACCCTTAACTAGTACTGTCCATGTTCTTTTTCCATTACCCCTATATAACCCCAGTATACTATAGTAGCTTCCGTTTTCTTTTCCATCCCTTATCCCTATATAACTTATATAACCCAATGTCCACTTCACGTACCAATTGATTTCCCATATCATTCTGCATCTTCCTAGCGCCATAGAAGTCCTAAATCCCCTGCCCCTACATCCCTAAAACCCTGCGCGATTACCATTTCTATATTACTATGACTATACTACCATGTCTATTATCGCTATGGTTATTAGTATTATTACGACTATTAAACAGGAGGAGTACTTATGCTCCTAAATCCTAAACCCTAAATCCTAAACTTTAAACCCCAAACCCTAATCCTGAATCCTTTAACCTAAACCCTGTAAGCGTCCTGCCTCAGCTTGGACAGCAGCTGTTGAAGATGGTAGGCCGCGGCCAACTCCTTCTCCTTGCTAAAGCTCCGAACGAAAGCCTGGCACGGGTGGTGTACCTAATTTGGGGCTTCTTAAAATTGAGGGTTTAGGGTTTTAATTAGGGTTTAGGGGGCTGGAGGATGGGAATTCGAGGGTTTAGGGATTAGGGTTTCGGGGTTTAGGGGTTGGGGGTGTAGGTGTTTGGGGGTTTAGTGTTTAGGGCTTAGGGTTCCGGGTTTTGGGGGGGTTAGGGTTTTGGGGAATACGCCGCAACAGACACACCCTTACCTTTGTAAGGGACTGTTCGTTTCCCTAAGCCTAAAATACTAAACCCTAAACCCTAACATCCTAAAACCCCAAACCCTAAGCCACGCACACTCAAGCCCTCAGCCCAGCAACCTAGTCCTGGACCTTCTTCCCGTCTGAAGACCCTAAAGACTTAGGGCTTAGGATTTAGGGGATTTAGGGTTTAGGATTTAGGGGGGTTAGGGTTTAGGATTTAGGGGGTTTAGGGTTTAGGATTTAGGGGGTTGAGGTTTAGGATTTGAGGTTTAGGGGTCTAGGGGCTTAGGGTGAAGGATTTAGGGGTCTAGGCTTTAGGGGTGTAGGGTTGATGGTTCAGGGTTACCTTGTGAACGCCTACAAACCCCAGCATCTCACCCACTTTGCTTGGTACTTACGGTTCAGGAACACCTCAACCCAAAAACCCTGAATCCTCGTAAGACACACACCAGCCTTGTCATTCAAGTGGAGATCCAAAATTTCCAGGTTCTCCTTCGTATGGTTGGTGTAAGAGGTTATCGGTCAGGGCTTTGGGGTTTGGGGTTTAAGCCTTCGTTGTTTTGGGATTACGGCTTCAGCGTTTGTACTTTGAAGTGGCTGTGTTGGGTCCGTACTGAGCAGGGGTCATATTTCGAGGGCCGATTCTTCACAACAAACCATACACACTTCAGAAAGACCTGTGTGCATGTAAGTCCTAAACCCTACACCTTACGCCGCGTTGCTGTCACTTGCAACACGCACGACCCAGAGGTAAAGCGTATTCGCGTACGTGACAACCTGGAAAGGCCTCCTACCAGCTTGAGTTTAGGGTTTAAGGTTTGATTAGGGTTTGGGGTTTAGGTTTCAGGGTTTGGGGTTTAGGTTTCAGGGTTTGGGGTTTAGGGTTTAGGCTTTGGGGTTTAGGGTTTGGGGGTTGGGGTTTAGGGTTTAGGCTTTAGGGTTTGGGGTTCAGGGTACTATTAACCCACCTCATTTGATCAAGTCTCCAAGTGAAGCAGAGATGTCAAAAGCTCCGGAACATGCTCAGGGAAGTGCCTTGGCTCCAAGCTAGGGGTATCTTTAAATGGGGTTGTAGGGTGTAGGGTTTAGGGAGTTTAGGGTTTAGGGGTTTAGGGTTTAGGGTTTAGGGTATCTTTGAACGGGGTTATAGGGTTTAGGGTTTAGGGCCGAGGGCTATAGGGTTAGGGTACTTTTAAAGGGGGTATATAGCGTTTATAATTGGGGTTCAGGTAATCCCTAAACCCTAATTCAAGGTTTAGGCTTTCCCAAACTTAGGGGTACTTTTTGGGGGGGAGGTTTTTGCGGGAAGTGCTTTTGGCTTCAGGCTTGGCATGCAGCCCTAAACCCTAAACCCTGGGGTTTAGGGTTTAGGGTATGAGGAAGCTTCAGAAATGGGGCCTACAAAAGTGCTTCAAGGTCAGGGCTTTTAAAGTCAAGCATCTAGAGTAGCAGTAGAGGCTTAAGGACTAAGTCTACAGAGCAGTCGAGGTTCTGAGATTTAGGGTAAACAGGCTTAGGGTTTGGGGAACCAGCGTCAAGGGCAAAGGATTAAAGTATGAAGAGCTAATCCGAACATTTACGGGTAGGGTTTCAACTTGGCTTTCCTTCCAACAATCACATCTAAAAGCCCCCAGTAGCCAAGGACCCAAGTGCTGGGTACATGCTAGTTTTATGAACCTCGGACCCTAAACCCCAAACCCTAAACCCAAACAACAAGCTTACCGGGAAACCCTGACATGCAAAGTTTGAGTTGTGGATGGCATTTTCGCTACCTAGTCTGCCAGATCAAAAGAGCCGGATTTCCCCAAATTACGGGTACTTTTGAAGGGGTTTTAGAGGTTTCTTAAAGTTATATAGAGGTTATATAGGGGGATGTAAGGGTTAGGATTCCCCAAATGTAGGGGTACTGTTTTGGGAGTCCCTAAAATCAGGATTATACTGTTTGGGTGGTCCATACTGGAGTTTACTACCATCTCGACGTGAAAACCCCAAAGACATTCCGCTTTAGGGCTTAGGGTTTAGGGTTTAAGCTTTCATATAAGTACAGGACACGGGTTCCTTATTAGGGCACCCATTAGGGACTAGGGAATTGTTTTAAACTACAAAAGGGATCCGCATGTCCACCCTTCATGGTCCCTTGGTAAAACCAAATATTGACAGCAGCTGATATGAGCCATAGTCTAAACTCCTAGTATCCCCCTTAATAAGCCCTGTAGTAGTTCCCTATATAATGCCCCATATATCCCCCTTTAAGGAGTTTAGACTCTAGCTGATATAAAGATGTATGTCATGGAGTCAAAATCGAAGGTCCTCTGGGCGAAGAGCAAACCCTGAACCGTGTGGCCTTAGATGCCTATTGCGACAAGGCCTCTTTCAGAGCTCCAACTAACCCCAAGTGGGGTTTAGGGTTCGGCTTAGGGTTTAGGGTTTATAGGGTTTAGGGTTTGGAATGTAGGGTAGCCCATTTTCAGGGTTTGCGCTCGGTACTACTTGGATACTTGCCCGAAAAACCTACCTGTTGTACCCAGCAAATACTGGGGCAGGGCAAGACCTGGCTCACCAGGTAGATTCCCTAAACAATGGTTAAGGGTTTGGGGTTTAAGGTAAGGGACCCGAATATAGCCCCCAAAATACTATAATCCCTATGATAGGGACCCCAAACAGCACCCCTACTTTCGTGAATCCGTAAACATATCACCCCTACAACCTCCTTAAAGGCACCCCAACTGCTGAGAAATCACAATCTGTAGACTTAGAGCCCCAGGGCAGCAGCGAATCTATGGTTTAGGGCTTAACTCCCCCCCGCTTTGACCAACCTCTAAGAGGTAGGGAACCCTGAGCCCTAAACCCTAAGGAGTTTAAGGTTTGAATTTAGTGTAGGATCCGTGAACCCTAAACCCTAACTCCCTGACCGAACTCTTTTGTTACAAAATTGCGTGACTAAACCCCAAACCCTAAACCCTAGGGCGTTTTACCCTAAGACCTGACTCATCTCGCTGGCACGGAAACAGCCCTTGATTAGGGGTGGAGGGTTTGGCCTCTGCTACGGTGATTTAGGGTTTTGGGTTTAGGGTTTAGGGTCTAGGGTTTAGGGTTTAAGGTTTAAAGTTTTGGGTTTGGGCTCTACTAGGTCATCATGTTAGGACATATTGCAATCTATAGTATATAGTCGATATCAAGGACCATAGGATATTATATACCTGGTCATAACTCGGGCGTTTCCCTACCTACGGGGCTTGAGTGCTTAGAGCTTACGGCCTAGGAGTTTAGAATTTTAACTTACGCTTTACAAAGTTTAGGGTTAGGGGATGGGCTTTCACGGGATTTAAGGCTTAGATTTAAGATTGGCCCCCATAATCTCCGTAGGGTTTAGGGTGCAGGGTCTCACCCGCCACAAACCACCCCTTTAACAAAAAAGACTCAACCCCCTAGGCTCTGAGCCCTTGATGGCTTAGGGTTTGGCGTTTCCCTTGGTATCCCTAGACCCTAAACCCGCAACCCTAAACCTTGTCGTTGACCATGGCCCACTTTCACCTGAAAAGAAGCCATGCAGCCCAGCCCCACCGTGGAAGCTGAAAAAGCCATTGCAGGACCTTTTCTACGGGTTTAGGGTTTCCTCCTGGGTTACTAAGGGGGATTTAAGGGTTATATAATAGGGGTTCTATAGGGGACAATGGAAAAGAAAATGGAAACTACTATTCAGGGTTTGGGTTTAGGGTTTCGGGTTGTAGGAGACGAATCAGGAATGAAGGAAAGCGTTCCAAGGTAGGGTTTGGGGTTAAGGGTTTAGGATCAGTTCCTCCGTTCTCTACGAACCCAAGCCCTAAACCGTGACTACTTGAGCTGTTTCCATGTCCTTTTCCATTCCTGCCATTTCCTGCCCTAAGCCAGAAACCCTTAACCGCATGTATCCCTGTAGACCCTGTAAAGGGACCCTTGCAAGAGCCTATGGCCGTTTCCATCTGCTTCTCCATTCCTTCAATCCTTACCAGCCACCAATAAGCCCTAAACCCTTAAACCCTTAAATCCTAAACCCCCAGTAGGCCCCAAACCCTAACCAGCCACCAATAAAGACTGTCAGCCATGTTCAGAGGAGCTCAAAAGCTCCTGGGTTACTAAGGGGGATTTAGGGGTTATATAGGCTATATTGGATAATGGAAAATAAAATGGAAACTATAGGGATTATGGGGATTCTATAGGGGCTCTGTTGGGGCTATTTACGGGGATTATGTAGGGGTTATATAGGGGATAATGGAAAAGAACATGGAAAATACTATTGAGGGTTTGGGTTTTAGGGTCTGGGGTATTGGGGTTTTGAGTTTAGCGTTGAGGGGCCTAAGTCCTTTGAACAACGGAGTCAAATGGCAAAGAGGGTTGGAACATGAAAAGACATTGGGCCTATGCCGGGGCTTATGCGACGGTAGGGCTTGGAGCCAGTGCACTAGAATGAGGATTTGGGGGGGTTTTAAACTATCATATGTAGGGGTTATGAGGACCCTAAACCCTAAACCCTAACCTGGCAGCTTCAACATTAGTTGTACCCTGTGCCCTTTCGAGGAGCCAACTTAGTCTTTAGGAACTCCCGGCCCCGTCAACCTAGGGCTTAGGGTGTAGGGTTTAGGGCTTAGGGTTTAGTAGGGTTTAGGGCTTAGGGTGCAGGGTTTAGGGCTTAGGGTTTGGGGTTTAGGTTGTAAGGTTTGGAGTCTATAGTCCCCCTTAAGTAGATAGAATATGGCTTTGGGCATATTACCATAAGATCCCATATTACCCCGAATATTCTATCTACTTAATATAAGGGGGACCATAGATCCCCTAAGGGGCACGTAAGATTCAAGGGTGTAGGATACAGGGTGTAGGATGTGAAAAAGTTCATTGAAGCTTTGATTTAGGGTTGAGGGGTTGGGGCTGACGGTTGAGCGTTTAGGGTCCAAAGAAATCTTCTCGTTCATCCTAAATATGTGGGCGCGGGGGGGGCTGGGGGTGGGAGACTAGTCTTAAGGATGCGCAAAAACTACAACGCTTTCATAACATTTAAAGAGTGGCTTGGAAACCGCCACCCCTAAATTGGACCCCATAACTATGCTGCGACTATTGTAAGGTTACCCAAATCCCCTGACGATGACTCTCATAAACCCAAAACCCGACAACCTAAACCCTCAACCCTAGAACCAAAACCCTCAACCCTAAACCAACAACTACTTCTACCTCAACCCCAAACCGTCTACCCTAAACCCCAAACCATCAACCCTTAACCCTGTAGTTTCCATGTTGTTTTCCATTATCCCTGTATAACCCTTATAGAACCCCTCAATCCCTAAACCCTCAACCCAAAATCCCTGAACCTTAAACCCTAAACCCTCAACTATGTAGGGGCTTGTATGGGCTGACTGCGCTCAGGACAAGTTTTCGGGTTAGGAAGGATGTAATGCAGGGGACTCATGGAATTCTTGAAGCCCGTTTTTGGGGATCTACGGAGGGATTTCGGGATTTAGGGTTTCAGGGATTTAGGGCTTTAAGGTTTGGGCATTTAGGGTTCAAGGCGTTAGGGATTCAGGGTATAGGGCTTTAGTTTTCGGGTTCAGGGATCCTATTTCAAAATGGACAATCAACGGGATAAGAAGTGGACAATGAAATTGAAACTTAGCCCCTTATCCCTAAACCCTAACACCTAAGCCCTGGCTTGCAAGGATCCTTCTAGATGATTTATAAACCTCGTTTTGAGTTCGGTTCGAAGTACCCTATGCCACAATTCTACAGGGAATCTAGACCCATATTGTTTGTGACTATGCCTATATAAGCCCTAAAGCTTCAAGTGCTTACGTGCTTACGTGCTTACGAATGGTGACTATTTTCGGCCCTTGCATTAGAAGGTTTAAAACTTTAGGGAGGTTGCAGCGAAGCCCCCCTCCAAGCTGACCTCTACTTGGAGGACTCTCAAGGACCCTAATACAAGAGGTCTGAAAAGGATCCCAATGCAAAAAAGGTGCCTTTAGGAAATGTGGGGATGCACCGGGATTCTGAGGGAATTATGAAGCCGGTCCTCAGGCCAGCTTTGAGAAACACCCACGTCGAGGTCCGTCTGTAATAGCCCTTAACCCTAAACTACCTAAACTCCCTAAACCCTGAAACCTAAACTCCTAAACCACAAAACCTAAACTCCCTAAAACCCAAACTCCCCAACACCTAAACTCCCTGAACCTTAAATCCTAAACTCCGCAACACCTAAACTACCTGAACCCTAAATCCTAAACTCCCCAAACCCTAATGTCCCTAAATTCTAAATCTTAAACTCCCCAAGCCCGAAGCCCTGAAATCTCTAAATCTTCGTAAACCCAAAGTCACAACTGTGTTCTATCACCCAATGATGCTCGCAGCAACGGGCCTGCCGGCTAATAGTTGGGTTTAGGCGAGGGTCTTCTTTTGGTGGAAGGGAGATGATTGCACACAGGCTCCTACTGAATGTCTGCAGCCAGACATGAAATTATCGCTCGGAGAAAGGTAGATGGCGGCGCCATCGGTCAGGAAGCTCACGGCATGGAACAAGCAGTTGTCCATCGGCATCTCCATGCGCGTGGCGGTCATCATGGGCGTGTATCGAAGACTTTGAATGATGGGCGAATGGTTGGATTTTGAATTTCATGCGTTTAGGGTTTTAGGGGTTTTGGGTTTTTGGGTTTTGGGTGTTAGGGGTTTGGGGCTTTAGGGGTTTAGGGCTCTAGGGGTTTAGAGCTTCATGATTTTGTTTTTAGGGTTTTAGGGTTTAGGGGTTTAGGGATTTGGGGGTTTGGGGTTTCAGTGGTTTAGGGTTTTAGGGGTTTTAATGTTTTAGTGGTTTAGGGCTTAGGGGTTTAGGGTTTTAGGGGTTTAGGGATTTGGGGTTTTAGGGGTTTAGGGTTTTAGGGGTGTAGGGGTTCAGGGTTTAGGGTTCGCGGTTTTAGGGTTTCAGGGGTTCAGGGTCTTAGGGGTCTAGGGTATGACCTGGGGACCTGCAAATGAAGCTTCATCAAGAAAAATGACCCTTATGGTTGATACTGCAAATCCTGCATGACCCTGAGCATGCTATACCTCGGGAACTATGGTGTTATCTCATAAGTTAGATCTCTAAACCGTAAACCCTGAAGCCCAAGCTGGCGAGGGCGCGGCTGACCATGTACATGCGCGCTCGAGCCGCACGCACCGAGGGCCCCCGCCCGGGCGTCTTGACAAATACAATGAGGCAGGGTGTGGAAGACCTGGCAAACCCCGCTTTTTACGAAGAGGAGGTGTATAGATCCAGGAAAACAGGAAGACCCCATGATTGAGGGGGCGAAGTGTTTCGTCAAGGGTTGTCAGGGGGCCCCCTGGCCCTTCGGACCCCCCGGCCGCGGCGGGATTCCTGGACCCTGTGCCCAGGGTCAAAACGTTTAATCGAGCGGCGCCTCGAAATCCATATACGTCTCTCCATAAATACACAAATGACGGATAAGTAAGCCCCCCTTGCTAGGGGGTTTGGGGGTGGGAACCAAAAACCCTAATCGAGAATAGTTTGGGNNNAGCTACGCTAGCGCGCGATAGTGTGTGCGCCCCCTAACTGTAAAGAAATGGCGCACGCACAGCGCGCACACGGTTACACACCAAGCCCTAAACCATAAACCTTACAAGATATCAACATCAGCCCTGTGCCTCGTATGCATCTGGAACACCCATGAATCCAATATATAATCCCTTTAGGGAGTTTAGGGTTTAGGGTTTAAGGTTTAGACTACCCTTTAAAGAGTTTAGACTATAGCTCATCTGAGCTATAGTCTAAACTCCTAGTAGCCCCCTTAATAAGCCCTATAGTAGTCCCCTATATTATCCCCTATATAACCCCTTTAAGGAGTTTAGACTACAGCTCATCTGAGGCCGTGGGGCAGATTCAGATTTGTCAGCTTCTGAAGTTTTGGCAGAGCACCAGCCAGCGAGTCCTTTGGCAGTCTTCCCTAAAGCCTAAACCCTAGCCTAAATCCTAAACCCCTAGCCCTACCTAGACCCCAAAGGTATGTAGAATAATGGCCCTTTGGGCCCAGCCCTGCCTAGACCCCAAAGGTATGTAGAATAATGGCCCTTTGGGCTGTTTTAAGGGGTTTTGGGCTATCATATTACCTACTTTTGGGGTCCAGGTGCACCCTAAATCCTAAGCCCTCGAACCACGTCAGGGTCCCTTCAAGGTTTAGACTTTAGGCTGAGAGTTTTCGGTTTGAGGTCAAGGGTTGAAGGGTTTAGGGTGCTTTATATGGAATTTGAGCTGCAGCCAGTGTTTCCTACATAGTTTAATGGACATGGGTTCCTTCTTAGGGTCGCTTTTTCCTTTTAGTTTGAGACCAAGTTGGAGACAGGTGGCAGAGGTCAAGGGCATGGAGAAGGCCCGGAGTGGAGGGTTGAGGCTCTGTGGGTTTGACGTTCTAGGGCTTTGGGGCTTCGGGTCTGGGGCGGTGCACCTTTCGGCCGTGAAGAGACCAATATGTCTAATTGGGCCAGCAAAAAAGTGAGTGTGAGCTTTACTGGAGTCTTGCGGCACGCGGCTTGCCCCTCTGACAAGTAAGAAATGTGGAGAACAATGCAGTTAACCTAGCCTTCTACAGTCCCGAAAAGACCATGTGCCAACTCAGCCTGGGTGTCGTCAGGGGTATTTTGGAATGGGCCCTAGACTCAAAAGCCACAGAGGAGTTGGACTTTGGAATAGACTGTTTGGGCGTAGGGTATGCCTCCGGCAGTTTGCAGATAGCACATTATTACGCATTATACGAAAATACAAAGGGGGACCCCAACGTCTGCTATTCAGGGTTCCTTAGTAAGCCTAATAGGAACTACGGTCTGCTAAGAATGGACACCTATTCCATCTATTCGGGAGTAGGGTTTAGGGTGCTCCTTTGTTGTTTGGACATGTTATTCTCATGGAAGTTTCATGGGAATTGGTAGCTACTTATCGCTGGGCTTAATTACTCTACTCACAACTACCCTAATGAAGCTTACCCAGATCAGAAGTAAGGTCAGAACAACAATTAAAGGATCTTCTCAGGTGCCATGCACCTCCACACTGTCACAGGAAGCCCAAGAAAGGACCATCAAGTTCACAACCTACCGCATTAGGTACACGCATACAGATACTGTACTTAATCCCCTCTCTCTAACCCTGAATGGCCACCCCCGCCTTGTTCATGACAGACAATCCCAATGTGATACAGTTTGCTATCATGGGAATAGGGGTGGTACCCTACACCCTAAACTTGAAAACCTAAATCCTAAATCCTACAGTTTAAACCCTGAACCCGAAAGTCAGAGGAACACCTAAGCCCCAGATTCTAAACTTTAAACCCCAACCGTAAAGTTTGAAACCATAAACCCCAAAGAGATAAAGGGGAAGGGATAACAAACCCTAAGCTCCTAAACCCAAAGCCCCTCCACCCGAAACCCTGGAACTAAAAAATATACCCTAAGGGTCCAAGGACCCAAATACTAGGGTTTTAGGGACCAAATACTTTTCTATTAATGGTATTTGAGTCCTAAAGCCCTGTTATTTAGGTCCTTGGACCCTTAGGAACCCTAAACCTTAAACCTTAAACCCTAAACCCTTAACCCTTTAGTTTTTTCGGGTATTCAACACGCAACCAAGAGTCGATACGGCAGTTGGCATAGCCGAGGCGGTTCCCTAAGTGTGGACTTAGTAGGGTTTAAGGGGGTTTAGGGGTTTAGGGTTTAGGGTTCAGGGTTGAGGGGCTTCGGGTTTAGGGTTTAGGGGTCTAGGGTTTAGAGTTTCGGGCTTTATGGTTTAGGATTTAGGGAAGGTTTAGGGTTTAGGGGTTTAGGGTTTAGGGGTTTAGGGTTAAGGGAGATCTTAGGGCTACCAAGGGACCATTAAGGGCTTAGGATTTAGGGTTTAGGGTTGCGGGCTTAGGGCCTAGGGTTTAGGGCTGGAAGTGTCTTGGCCAGCCACCGGACCTGCAGTCAACAATTCCCGAATAAGCAGTGCAAAATCCAATGGAAAGACAATGGAAAATGAAATGGAAGCTGGGATTGTATAGGTGTAGCTCCAATGAATTAGGGTTTAGGGACTTGCGGCCTGATATAACTCAACTGAGGTTTTAAGGCTAGGCGGTTAGCAAGTGAGGTACAGAAATTAGGGATCAAGAGTGTGGGCGTAGGAAGTTGCCGGAGCTTTCGGAAACTGGTGGTACTACGGCGCCCGTAAGAAGTTCGAAAACTGAGTTGAATATGGCCTACTGGTTTAGGGTTTGCGGTAGCACTTGAGAGCTCTGATAGGAATATTGCCGAGCCCTACGGGCCCTGACAGTCATTGGGGCAATTTTGTGCATATCCCGCTGGCATCACTCGGGATAGCATAACAAAGGGGAACACACCTAACGTGGATTCACAATTTTGAGCTCGCTTTTTCTTTGGCTTGTGAGGCTTAATGAAACTTCACAGTATGTCATCGGTTCAATCTCAGTGAGATGTCGGCTCCTATCTTGCGTATAGTTTCATGGTTTACTACTAAGGGTACTAAGTTTTGGGGGTTAAGCTTTGAGGTTGTAATGTTCACAGGCGTCAAGAGTAAGTTGGATGAAAGAGATTGATTGGCCTCAGTGGTTTCAGTCAGGCAGCCTATGTCATATCACCGATGTTTTCTTAAACGCGTTCGTGAAAAATGATTCGAGCCGCGAAGACATGACTGTTTCAGATTGCGATTTGAGAATCGCGACCAAGGGTTCTGTCTAAACTAGAAGAACTCTGAAGCTTAAACCCTAAACGCTAAAGTCTAAACCCTGAACAATTGAGGCCATGTTGGGATCTGTTTAGGGGTTGGGGTTTCGGGCTTGTTTACTAAGAGGCTTATTTGGGGTAAGGTCACAAGGCGTTGTCATGATTATCTCGCCCGATAATTGCTGAAGGCCCCTCCACCTGCCAATGATTCCGAATGATGTATCGATGCTTTAGGGTTCAGGGGTTAGGGATTTGGGGTTTATGGCTTAGGATTCAGGAGCTTAAGATTTAAGCGTTTAGGACTTAAGGCTTTCAAGCCTTGATAGGCCTTAGGACCTAGAATCGGCCAGGGTGGGTAAGGTTTAGGGCAGCTAAGAGTTCCCCTGTTTGAGCCACTTGAAGCGTGGCCCTGAAGGGTCCAGGTAATTACTAGCTGGCCGTACCCAGAAACCCAAAAAAAATGCGCCCTAAACCGTAAACGCCAACTCTTCTAAACCAAAGCCTCAAACCCCAAACCCTTCATATTCCCTGAATTATTCCTGGGGCCCCGACAGAAACACATGTTTCCAGAGAGCCCAATGCCCCTCAATTAAGGACTATACCCGAAAGGCTACTAGGATCCCTAATCTGATTTCAGCTACATTCCTTCACTAAGGGGTGTTGGGCTCCCTGGGTGTATGCAATCCCCTAACACCCCTAAAACTCCTAAAGCCCTAAACCCTAAACCCTAAAGCCCCAAACCCCTAAAACCCTAAAACCCTAATCCCTAAATCCTTAACCCTAAAACCCTAAAACCCTAAAACCCTAAGTCCTAAACCCTACCTTCCCAAAAAAGCCGTTCGACCTTAGGCTAGCCCAAGATGCCCGAGAGGTCCAGGGATGTGAGCTGCGTCATCCTTGGGTTGCTGTTATTAAGGGACTTAAACTAAGAGTGTAGGGTCTAGGGTTTAGGGTTTAGGATGTAGGGATTAGGGTGTAGGGTTTAGGATGTAGGGATTAGGGTGTAGGGTTTAGGGTTTAGGATTTAGGGATTAGGGTGTAGGGTTTAGGGTTTAGGATTTAGGGATTAGGGTTTAGGGGTTTAGGGTGGAACCTAAATTAAGTTACCATTGCATGGGTGTGTATATATATATACATGGGTATATAGGGTTCAGGGTTTAGGGTTAGGAACTCAAAGTAAGTTCAAACGATATGGGTATATGGGGTTGAGGTGTTAAGGTTGAAGGTACCATAATATGCGTATGCAGGGGGCTTAAGGCTTAAGTCACCATAATCTGGGTGCATAGTGTATAGGACTTAGGGTAACTTCCCTGAAGTTCCTTAACCACAACCGAGCATCTGTGACACCAGGGCCACCAGCGCGTCCGAATCTCGCCGGGCTTCTGCGCGCAGCTATGTGGGAATATGTGGGAGTCTAGGGGAATGATATGAGCCATTGTCTAAACTCCTTAAAGGGGGTTATATAGGGTGTAGGGCTGAGGGGTTAGGGTTCTGGATTTAGGGTTTAAGGTTTAGGGTCTAAACTCCTTAAAGAGGGTCATATACGGGAGTATATAGGGGGGGGTATGGTAGGGGGTATTAAGGGGGATACTAGGGGTTTAGACTATATAGCTCATATGAAGGTGTAAATATAAACGTGTATGATGTAAAGTTTAGGGCTTCATGGTTTTGGCTTTATGGAGTTTAGGGTTTAGGGCTTTAGGATCAAGGTTTGGGTTTCAGGACACAGGGCTTGACAATACAATCGCGATCAACTTTGAGAGAGGCTGTTTCTGCATCCGGGCTGAACTTAGGGCGTGGGCGGAAACTAGGTTTGGCTTGTCAGAAAAGTACGCTTACACCTGGCTGTGCTATAGTTCCCTAAGCCTTAAACCCTGAACCCTAAGCCCTAAACCCAAGAGAAGATCTCAAATTGCATTGCACCACTTTGAAACCCTGAAATCCGTTTGAAAAGTTTGGGGTTGAGCACTTGGGGCCATCATGATCACCTACAGGTACCTGTTAATGACTCATTGCATCCCTGAACTGCGTCTGTCCAGAATAGAAACCCCGAATTCCTTGAGAATCAACCCTGTTCAAAAAAAACAAATGCCATGAACCCCAACACCTAAATTCCAAACGGCAAATCCTGATCCTGCAGCCCGAGCCCTGAATCCTAAGCCTTCAGCCCTAGAAACCCCTAGACTAACTTTGGTTGGCTGGGAATGAAGGAATGGAAAAGAAAAAGGAAACTACTATAATGGGTTAGATTGGGACTACTCAAAGGATCCCTTCCCTCATTCCTAGCTAACCATAGGTAAGCATACCCTAAACCCAAAACACTAAACCTTCTGCCCGCCTGTTCCACCCATCATGGGCCTGGTTTCCAGAACTCCCCGCAGGCACAACGCCTTAGGATGGACGAAGGCAGGAGGAAATTAGGGCTAAGGCTTTAGCGGTTATAGGATTATAGGGTTTAGGGTGTAAAATAGCAAACCTACTCCTGTTGAGGGTTTTGAGTTTAAAGGCTTGAGGAACCGGGACCCAGGTTTAGAGTCTCACGTTTTTGACTTAGTGATTGTGGCATCGGGTTTGGACAAGGTGTAATTTGGGTTTCGAGTTGGGGGACCCATACAGACCGTTGGCTTAGAAAAAAAAATACAGGCGGGATGCCGCTAAAGAAGTTTTACGGGGCTTCTTAGAAAGAGACTCCCACCCTGAAGAAAAAAGGACTTCGTGTACAGCCCTCAACCCGAAACACAAAGCCCTGGACTCCAAGTCACGTACCTGTCCAATGAATAGGACCCTGACTTTTGACAGCCTACAACAGTGAACCTCTGAAGAGTCAAAACCGTGGACCTTGCACGCCAAATCCTGAAACCCAACCCGCCAAACAAGAAAACCCTAAACCCCAATCCCTAAAACCCTAAACCACCAAACACGAAGTCTTCAAAATGCCCAAATTCCAGTTCCCCCCTACACCCGAAACCCACCAAAACCATTCCTGAACCTCAGCTCACCTTCGGTTAGCTAGGAATGAAGGGGTTTAGGGTTTTAGGGTTTTGGGTTTTAGGGTTTTAGGGTTTAGGGTTTTAGGGTTTAGGGTATGCTTACCTATGGTTAGCTAGGAATGAGGGAATGAATCCTTCTAGTAGTCCCTATAGAACCCATGATAGTAGTTTCCATGTTCTTTTCCCTTATCCCTGAATAAGCCCAATAAATATACCCTATAATCCCTATATAACCCCTATAAAACCCCTAAACCCCTGTAGTTTCCATTTTCTGTTCCATTCTTTCATCCCTAGCCCTTGCAGGGTTTAGGATTTAGGGTTTAGGGGCCTAAGCCTCAAACTCTAAACCCAACAAAACCCCAATTATAACAGTTTCCATGCACTTTTCCATTATCCCCCAATATACCCCCAGTAAGGCTAAATAAGCCCCAAAGGTAAGCCAGTAATCCTAAATCCCAAGCCCTAAGCCCGCCGAGGAGCCGTGCACTGAACCAACCTGGCTTGGCATTTGGGGTTTAGGATGTGGGGGTTAGGGTTTGGGGTTTAGGATTTGGGGCTTAGGGTTCAGGATTTGGGGTTTAGGGTTTAGGGCTTGGGGTTTGGGGAAGAGGGCTGGGGGCTTGGGGTTTCGGGTTTAGGGTGAGGGTTTAGGTTTAGGGTTGGACCATAAACCCCTAACCCCAAAGACCCAAGCCCTAAACCTCTAATCCCAAGCCCTGAAGCAAATCGTCACCTCTGCCTCCTAGTAAACACCCCTCCCTACCCCACAATAATGAATATAGTATATCGAGGGTTTAGGGTTTAGGGCTATTGAATATGGTCTCCAGTATATAGAGCCTAAACCCTAAACCCTAATCGCAAGTTTGACATATTGGGTGCTGCAGAGGGCTGCTTAAGACCACCAATGTCTCTTCCGTGAACCCTTTTACCCCAAATCCTCCCACAAGCTCTAAACCCGAAATCCTCAACCCTACTACCGAAATCCTCTTTCCTAAGCTCAAGACCCTAAACCCTCAAACCCTCCGTAATGCTCATGATCCCTATAGAACCCCTATATACCCCCCGTAGATCATCCACGTCTACACCCTAAACCCTAAGTCCTGAACCTACCCTAAACCCTAAACCGTCGTCCCCCCAAACCTTAAACCCTAAATTCTAAGCCCTAAAACTCTAAATCCAAAACCCAACCCTAAGCCACTTTAAAACTTTATTAGCAATCCCGCAACCTCTGATCCAGGGCTGCCCTCGCGAGAGAGTCTAGCTGCTGCGGGGTCAGTACCTTAGGATCCCAGTGCCGAATTTAGGTTGTAGGGTCTTTAGGGTGTAGGGTTTTTAGTTTTGCTTTTCGGGTTTAGGGTTTTTAGGGTTTAGGGTTTGCATTTTCAGGTTTAGCGTTCAGGGTCTAGGGTGTATAGGGTTTAGGGTTCAGCGCTTAGGGCTAGGGTTCATCAGGTTTAGGGTTGAGGTCCCAGTACCTAGCAACAGAGGTTTCAAGGGCATTGAAGGGGATTTAACGGGGTAATGTTGGATTGAGGATTTAGAGGTTTAGGCTTGGATTTGGGTTTTGGGTAATTGGGATTCAGGTACTAGTATCGGCAGAACGGAATTTGGGGTAAACACACGAACCTTGAATACCCGGACCATTTGGCTGAATGCGGGCGGAGTCTTGTTGGGGGTGTGATGTAGGGGTATAAAGCTGTGTATAGAAATAGGTGTGTATATGTATGTATATATATATATATATGTAATTACTTCAGGGCTTAGGGCTGTGAGGTGTAGAGTCATGGGGTTTAGCCGTCTACAGGTTTGTGGTTTAGGATTGTGGTATTTAAGGCCTTGGCTCAAGGTTGAAGAATTGGGTTGTGGGGCTAAGGCTTTTTAGGGTTTAGGGCCTAGGGTTTTAGAGTTTAGGGCTCAGGCTTCAGGCAAGGCCTTTTCGGGTGGGGATGTATGACAGTTTCAGTCAATATGTCCTTATGTTCCTCTTCAAGGTTTTCGATTAGGTGCCATAAAAAAAAACTACCAATGGGACCCCTACGTCCAAAACCCTATCTTAGACCCCAAAGACCTTTAGTTTTAGGACTTCATGTAAAGAATTATGCTATAGGGCCCTAACACTGAAAGTCCTCTTGGGTTTAAGGTAAACCCTAGTATGCCCATCTTTACAGGTCACTTGGTAACCCTCATCTTGACAGCAAGGGTGAAGTTCAAGCTTAGGCGTGAAGGTCCCGATACGGTTGGCCGTAGGGTTTAGGTTTTGAGCTTCATGTTGTGGTTCGGTTTATAGGATTGCCTTTACTAGGGTATAGCCCCCCTTAAGTAGATAGAATATGGGGTATGTGGGGATATTATTATAACATACCCGAAGCCATATTCTATCGACTCTAGGAGGACTATAGGTTTGGGGCTCTCAAAATGACATGGTTATCGCTGTATAGAAATTAAGGGTATATAGCCAAGATTGGAAATCTGTTGCAACCTACCCCTGTACATAATATGGGATCCGCGTGAAAGCCATGAGAAAGTGGGCTTCAGATGTCCCATGAGCTATAGTCTAAACTCCTGGTACCACCCTAGAATCTAGAAAAGTCCCCTATATAACCCCCCTTCAAGGAGTTTAGACTACAGCTCCCATAAACTCACTGAGTCGAGAGCCCTGAAGCTAACAGGTTGGCATGGTGAGGGGCTTAGGGTGTATAAGGCTTATGGGGTTTAGAAGGTTTACAGGGTTTATAAGGTTTATGGTGTTTATCAGGTTTTAGGATTATATCTGAGGTTCATAGGCTTTATAGGGTTCATACGGGTTATAGGGTCTATAAAGTTCAGGGATTAGGATTTAGGGCTTAAGCCTGGACCTTCCAAACATCTCTGTTGGGTACGAGAAGCAACGGAAAATCATAAGGAAACCATCCTGATGGAAAGTGGGTGCAAGGATCATTACCTCCCATATGGTCATGGGTGTAAAACCCTGGCAGGAACCTTCATAATTTGAATCGTTTCGTAGGTGAGCACGGTCGCCAAAAATATGATAGATTGGAAGCGACACTGCAATACTACTTTGCAGGCTACTTGCGGCACGAGAGCTATGTTGGCTTGCTCAAGGCCAGCAAGTGTGCTTTTGGGTCCATGCCTGGACGTTGCATGAGAAATGACATATCCTGCACGCAACAATCAACGAGAGGACGCCGGCAATGGCTGGTTGCAGAATTTAGCATTCTCACTCAGTACGCGGCCGCTTCAGTGTTGACCCTGACATCGTGCCTGTCGTGGCCTGTGACAGCAGCCGAACGATTTCCGTACAGCCACTGCTCTGAGCAATGTCGATTGGAGTAGCGCCACGATCGGTCGCCTTGTCCTTGTCAGCATTGGCCTCCAATAACAGGCGAACTATGCCCAAGTGGCCTTCTTCCGAGGCTATGTACAGCGGTGTCTCGCCACCATTAGCAGCCTTGTCCTTGTCAGCGCTGGCCTCGAGCAACAGGCGAACCACGTCCAAGTCGCCTTCTTCCGCGGCTATGAACAGCGGAGTTGCGCCACGATTGGTGGCCTTGTCCTTGTCAGCGCGTGCCTGCAGCAACAGGCGAACGACCTCCAAATGGCCAAATTGCGAAGCCATGAACAGCGGAGTAGCGTCATCATTCCTGGACTTGTCCTTGTCCGCGCTGGCTTCCAGCAACAGGCGAACGACTTCCAAGCGGCCTTGACGCGAAGCTATGAACAGCGGAGTTGCGCCATTAGCATCAGCCTTGTCGGTGTCAGCGTTGGCCTCCAGCAGCAAATGCACAGCTCCAGCGAATCCATGGCCACAAGCGACATGCAGAGCAACCCGCGCATTTGTATCTTCCAAGTCCGGATCTTGCGGCCGTTGCAAAAGCTGCTCCATCGTAGGGAGATGGTTGTGGCTGGCAATCACCTGGAGATGCCTGATTTGGTCCGGGGAGCTTGCTTCAAACGGCCGCAATATGAGCTGGAGATCCATGGGGCCCTGAAGCACCACATCGTCCGCCAACATCTGTCCATCTGAAAGCACTAGCCGCTGCTTGAATCGCGGCTGCCCAATGAGGCGCTGCAAATGGCGCTTGATGGCAAGTACCCGGACGGGCTGTTCCTCCATGGCCAAGTCCGCACCAGCGATGGCAAGGACTTCTTCGCCCGAAGCCTTGAAAGCGCGCAACATGCAGTGTCAGAGCAGCGGCGCCTGGGATGCCCGCCCGAGTCGCTTCTCGCGCTCTTCAGCTGACCTGGAGACAAGCTGCGTCAGACATAAGCGACGCCCCGTGCCTACACCTGTTCGAACTAACATGGAACCCCTAAACGGGTCCTACAAAGACTACTGTCTGCATACCAGAAAACAGAATTAGGTGTCACGATATAGTTTGGAAGAGGGTCAGAATTTCTGTCAAATGCCACTGAATTAGCGGCTCGAGCACAATGGCTTCCATCATCGGTTTGGTTCCATATTCGCCGAGGCATCCAGAGTCAGGGCGTTCAGATCCCTCTACTCCACCGTTGCTGGCCACCCCCCACCCCCCCCGCCATGGTGGGTGGCCTAGTCCAGCCTGACCATCCCGCATGAAATTTCAGCCTCACCCAAGGTTCGAGGCTTTGGCAGTACGCGGCGCGGCGCATTTTTCGTTCAAAACAAAATTTGGAGTTTTTGGAGGCCCTGGAGGTTCCTGGGCCTCCTGGAGGCCCTGGAGCCCGCTGGAGGCCCCTGGAGGCCCTGGAAGGCCCTGGAGGTTCTTGGAGGTTCCGTGAAGCGGTGGATTATGACAAGAGCATTTTTGCGAGATACGAGGAGTTTTAGCTACCATTCTGTGGCTAGACCCCAATACACATTTAGACCATTGGTCAAGTGATTGTGGACACCAGAAAGTTTTCAGGCTCCGAATGCTATACCCTAAACACTATTTTGGACCTAAGGCAATTAACTTTGGGAATTGGTAAACTCGTAAATCGATGTTTCGCCGATCTGGAAGTCTATATGCCGAACGACCAGTCCTGAACGGCGAACTCCTATGCCTCCAAGCC
>CAJNIZ010043119.1:0-58580 GCA_905231905.1 Symbiodinium pilosum
AGCTATAGCTTACGATACTCCGTTCGCGAAATCCAAAGTTCCTTTCGCGCGCACCATCGCCACCTTTCGCGGTAGTTCTTTTAAGCCATCCGTGGTCGTTTTCTCTAAAAATGCCTTCATGGGGTTTTTAGGCGATGCCCATATCAGGTTTAAGGATACATGTCACAACAGAGGCTCGATATAAAGGCCAACACACATGGGGATGATAGAGGTTTTAGGGAATAGCGGAGAATCTAATGGAAAGAACTTGACGCATGAAATGGAAACGGGATTACATAGGGATGTAGAATGATTATGCAGTATAGGGGCCTAGAACCGTTACCGGTATAGATATGCGGTCTATTTGAGACCCATACCATAGTTTCACAGAGTCTCTAGAACAGTAATGCTGGTAGCTATCTAGGCCCTATACTAGAGCTTTAGGTAATAAGAGGACGGTGGGTTTAGGGTTCAGGATTTTGGACTTAGGGCTTAAGGTTTTGGATTTAAGGTACAACAAAAGAAAACTAGATGGAAGAAAAGCTGGAAAACGACATGGAAGCTCAATTTGGGAACAGAAGCTGGATGTGGGAATAAGCGGATTAGCGTAAAGTTTCGGGGGTTAGCTTGTAAGGGTCCAGGGCGTATAGGCCAAGTGACTTGTAATCTAAACTCCTAGTATCCCCCTTAATAAGCCCTAGAATACTCCCCTATATCATCCGCTAAAAAACCCTCTGTAAGGAGTTTAGACTATAGCTTAAGTGCCTAAGGGCTAAAAACCAAGGCCAGAAGCAGTTTCTATGCTTTGGGACCCTACACCCCAAATCTCTTAACCCTGACCCCTTCTTAGAAGGTTGTTCGACCCTCTTTTCAAACTTGGGACATTTGGCTTACGGTTTGGGGCTACCTGGACCCCAAAAGTAGATAACATAATAGCCCAGAACTCCTAGAAACAGCCCAAGAGGCCATTATTCTACATACTTTAGGGTATAGGGTGGTTTATGAGATGTGGCCTAAACCCTAAACCCTTAACCAATGTTCTATAGGATGTGGGCTAGACCCTAAACACTTAACCAATGGTTTATAGGATGTGGTCTAAAACCTAAACACTTAACCAATGGTTTACAGGATGTGGTCTAAACCCCTAAACACTTAACCAATGGTTTATAGGATGTGGTCTAAACCCTAAACACTTAACCAATGGTTTATAGGATGTGGTCTAAACCCTAAACACTTAACCAATGGTTTATAGGATGCGGTCTAAACCCTAAACCCTTAATCAATGGTTTATAGGATGTGGTCTAAACCCTAAACCCTTAATCAATGGTTTATAGGATGCGGTTTAAACCCTAAACCCTTAACCAACGGAAGAGCGTTGCCTCCCGCTCCACGGCTACGTCTTTTGGCGGCTTCGCCTCGCCAGCGGGGCTGGTGCACCTCGCGGGGATTCAGGCTTTTAGGGTTTTAGGGTTTAGGGATTAGGGAGTAGGGCTTAGGGCTTAGGGCTTTTGTTTAGGGATTGGGGTTTAGGGTTTAGGGTTCAGAGTTGGGGGTTTAGGGTTCAGTGTTTAGGTTTATGTTTAAAGGGGATATAGGGGTTGTATTGGGGTTATGTAGGCATACATAAGAAACTGATTGGGATATGTCGAAACATTGAAAAGGACAATAGAAACTATCACAATATCAGTATCTGCTCTAAGGGTCCAAGGACCCAGATAATAGTGTTGTTTGTAAATAATAGGGTTGTAGGGCCCAAATACCATTCATATTAAAATATTTGGGCCCTAAGGCCATATTACTTGGGTCCTTGGACCCGTAGGGCTGCGTTTCTAGGGTTGGAGGTGTTTGGAGCAGGTTCAGGCTCAAAGGCTGTAGGATCTTCAGGATGTGGGGCCTGGGATGCAAGTTCTAAGGGTTCTTAAGGGTTCAGGGGCTTCAGTGTATTCTGTTCTTCTGTTTTTGGTATAGGTTTTGGGGTCCAGCGATATCACGTAGCCCCAAAGCACCCTCGTCACCGTAGGGCTTCTCAGTTCCAAGGTCTTGCGTCGCAAGTACTCGGATGTGGAGGGGAGGAACATGGAGCAAAACAGCTATCTAGAAACACGCGCAGGGGGTTCTCAAAAAAGGTTTGACCTTTGGGGATTCATCTGAGCTCCCAACAAGGGCCATGTTGTGTGTGTCTTCAAGGAACATTTCATGTTCCTCACAGAACTGCCAACCCCCCGTGAAAGCAACCCGTGCTGAACCGAATGGAGCGGGAATTTCCTCTGAAATCGGATGGCTTCTCTATGCCTCACATTCCAACCACTTCATTCAGGGAAGTCCCACATTCCGGAACCCCAAATCCCAGTGCTTTTGGGAAAGCACTATGGGTCCTGTGTGCGGAAGTCCGCACCCGGCGTCTCAGACTCGCCCACAAGAAAGCCCTAACTTCGACCCGATTTGGGGTTCAGGTGTTAGGGTTTAGGGCTGCAACCCGACTGAACCCTGAACCCCAAAAAATCAGGGAAGCGGAACGCATGAACACCCTACATCCAAAGTCCGCCCGAAGGGTCCAGAGCCCATTTGAGGCTCGAACCAAATCCTGTTTAGGTACTTGGGTACTTAGGCCCAAGCCCCTAAACCCCAAACCCTAAACCCCCTAAACCCTAAACGCCCGAAACCCCCTAAACCCCCCTTTCCTCCCTAAACGCTCAAAAGCCCCAAACCGCCTAAGTAGGAGGAAGTGGTAGATCTTCTTGTACAGGCTCGTCAGCGTGTCAAAGTCCTGTCAGCTAAAACTGAGTTAGAAGCTGAACGAGATGCAGAAAGGGGTTCAGGGATTCAGGTTGAGGGATTAGGGATTAGGGGTTAAGGGGTTTTGGAGTTTAGGGTCTAGGGGTTTAGGGTTTAGGGGTTTAGGGGTTCACCCTAAGGCTCCTAGGACTACTTGGGGCTTTCTGGGGTAAGGTTTGGGCTTTGGACACTAGGGTTTAGGATCCCATTATGAGGGTCAGGAGCCTTAGGGCAGGGCTAAGGTTTAGGGATTAGGGATTCGGGGTTAAGGTTTAGGGTTTCGGGCTTTAGGGTTCTTGTTTAGGGATTATGGTTTAGGGTTTAGGGGTTTAGGTCTCGGTTTTTGTTTTTGTTTTTTGCCGCCCCTTTTCCCGCCTGCATGCAGTCTCGGGTTTAGGGATTAAGGTTTGGGATTCAGGGATCTAGGCATTGGGGATTCAGGTTTAGGGATTAAGGTTTAGGGATTAGGGTTTAAGGTTTAAGATTTAGGTTTGTGACACGTGGGGATAGGGTTTAGGAGTTCGGGGTTTAGGGGTTTCGGGATTAGGGTTCCAGTCTTAGGGATTAAGGTTTTGGGGCTAGCCCTAAAGCCTCCACCCTAAACCCTAAATGCAGAGCGAGCCCTGGCCACGAGTCAGGTTACAACCCAAGTTAAACCATCCGCCCCCCCCCCCTCCCTAAAATTAATTACTCCCCATATATCATAATATACCAGAATATGGGAGTTGTTTAATATTGGGGGAGGGTTGAGGGGGAGGGGACGGGGCAAAAAGTGGTTGCAACTTACAACGTAGCCTAAAACATAAAGTACGTGGGGACAGGGTAGGGGGCCCCGACCGAAAGACTATTCAGGCATTTTTGCCTCTGAAATCTGTGCCCTAAGGGTCCATGTACCCAAACAGAACAAAATTCGGGCCTTAAGCATCTTATTATGTAGGAACCCAATGGGGCCCAACGTACATCGACTCGGGGACTTGGAACCTTAGACAGCACCTAATTGCAGAACCATATGTCAACATCCCCAAACTATAACGAATGAAACTTAATGTTACACGTCTCCCGATGATAGCCCACTTCCAACTGTCATGATAAGCCGGCTTATGAAAATGGGATCCACCTGTAGCCCTCTCTGTGGGCTTTCCCACTCCCGCGGTCCTCATCAAACTTTGCTGTGAACTTTGAAATCCACGCGAGCGTCTTCTCTTCAGCTTCCTGCATTGAGCAAAGGGTCCATGTAGGTAGTTTTTTAGGAGTATACAGATAGGACGCAGGAGGACCAAGTATATCCTGCGTTGCTACATGGACCCTTTTAGTATCGGGAAGTTCGCGTTTGTTTGAGGCACCCTTGTCTGGCTTCGACATACAGTGGATGTAGGAAATCCTGCGCTACCCACTTGATTACCAATAATGTTGGGGCTATACAGGGTGGTGTGATGAGTTCATTCATGTTGGGGATCTATAGAGGGACTGAAAATTCTTGAAACCCAAAATCTAAACCCTGAACCCTAAACTAAACCCTACACCGCGACCACCAAGTGCTTGCGGGGCTTAGGGCGAGGCCTAAACCCCAAACCCTGGTTAGGGTTGAAGGGCATCTGAAGATGAGGCTTCCTCTTCTGCCTCAACCCTAAACCCCAAACCCTAAAACCTCAACCCCTAAACCCTAAACCCTAAGTGGGATCTGCGGCTATAAGAAGACTCTTGAATTTCCGCGATCGATTTTTTATGGAAGCTCCAGACCTTTCCACATGGCCTTAGATATCGCTTATCCCCGAAAGCTTCCTGAAGTCATTCTTACCATTAAGGGTTAGGGTTTATAGGATTCAGGGTTTAGGGTTGAGGGCTTGGGGTTTAGGGTTTTGGGTTTAGGGTTTAGGATTTTGGGTTAAGGTCGTTCTTACCGCGCCGATGGTCCCGACAAGTTCCTAATCCCCTTACCAGGCAGCAGGGTGTTCCATCTGCAGAGCATCACATGCAACACTAAGAAATTTCCGTCACGGTGGCTCCAGATAGTCTAAAAACTCCTAGAATCCCTCTTACTGAGCCCTATAATGCTTCCCTATATAATCTCCTATATAACCCTCTTAAAGGAGTTCAGACTCCAGCTCATATCAGAGCCTGCGTGCGAAACTCGGAATCGGCCTATCCCTGTAGTAAGGACAATGATAGAAAGAGGGACTTCGCTGGATCCATCCATGACCCAGGTTTCTGGTAGCATAGTGTTTAGGGTTTAGGGGTTTAGGGTGTAGGGTTTAGGGTATATATTGGGGCTGTATGGGGTTATATTAGGGTAATATAGGGCGTGTGTATTAATGATGGAAAAGAAGATGGAAGCTACTATAATGGGGTTTATAGGGGTTATATTGTGGTTATATAATATAGGGGTTTAGGGCTTAGGGTGAACCTTTTGGTTGTGTATTGGGTTTCGTGCATAGAAGATACTAGACTTAAGCTAGGTATCATCCAAAACGAGTAGGCTGTAGGGGTCTAGGTCTTACCCCTAAACCCTAAACCCTAGGCCCATAAACCCTAAGCCCTAAACACTAAGCCCTAAACACTTTAAACCCTAACCCTTAAACCCTAAACTCTAAACCCTAAACCAACCTACGTTTAAGGTTCTCCACCGCACAAATAGGACGCGAGGTGCCCCGAAGCCTTCGCCAAGGAGAGATGCTTCTGATTCGCCTGGGCTGGAGAATGGAACATGCACATTCGGGGCTTAGGATCTAGGTTTTAGGGTTTGGGGTGTAGGGTTGAGGGTTTGGGGTTTAGGGTTCAGGGTTTAGGATACTCTTAGCCCTAAACTCCCTAAACCCTAAACCTTAAAACCTAAGCGGCTTGTTAGGTTCACGGCCATTCACTGACATTCAGGGAATCAGCACGTAGTCTGTAAGTCCGAAAATGACGTCTGTGACTGAAGGAAAAGCTGACTTAGATATGGGGATTTCCCCAAATTGGGGGGGAGGGGTACCTTTTTAGGGGCCCCCAATAATAAGGATGATAATAAATTGTGGGGTGTGTGTTGGGGTTCCCTAACTTTGGGGAACTCCCGTATAGGAGCCACAGCAAGACCTCCAAAAAAACTCAATCCAAGCATGGGGAAACGCTGCTGTAAACAGGTAAACAGCAAGAATAGCAATCTGCGGGAAGTCCTCATGAGAAGATTTTAGAAACCACTCATCTCATAACTACACAATGTGCCTCCTATGCAGCTCCTCCTTAGGTACTATATTATAATCCCTTCCTAGGAAACATAACCCTACACCCTAACTAATCTCTGGGGTAATAGATTCTCATCCCTTATACCAAAGAACATAACCCTAAACCCAAAAAACAACGTATAGGAACCCTTGGCTATCTACCAGTAAGTATGAAGATCAAAAGCTGAGTGCCCTGGTTTCCCATGAGGAATTTCGGCTTTAGGGTTTCGATTTAGGGTTTAGGGTTGAGGATTTAAGGTTCAGGGTTGAAGATTTAGGGTTTAGGGGTTTAGCGTTTAGGGTTGAGGGTTTAGGGTTGAAGGTAAGGGGAAAAGCAGCTTGCGGGGTCGTCAGCCAGGTTTTGGAACTATCTATGAAGCTGCGGGGGGAGCTTTTGGCCCCTGAGCCCTACAGATTCCTAGGCCCTAAACCCCAAACCCCATGTAAACTGAATTTATTTAGGATGTACAAGTTTCCTTTATTTCGAAACTTCAAAGTTTTAATACTCAAGATGACACCCCAAACCCTAAGTAATGGTAATAAACCAAATAAACCCTAAATCTTGCGACATAACCCCCCAGTCCAAGCTTAAAGTCGCAATTTAGATCCTCAAAGCGTACCTGCAGCATCCCCAGATGTTGGGGCGCCGAGCCCATCACTTGCCCCAATGTAGGGTCTAAGGTTTATAGAGTTTAGGGTTTAGGGTTCCTACACCCTACTGTGAACCCTGAACCGCGCCCTTCATCCCTTCCCCACCAAAATAGGATCCTTTGCTGAAAGCACCGCCAAGAAAATCATAATCTTCAGAAACAGCAAGGCCCTCTTGTAATTTGAGGTGGTTGAGGGTTTAGGGGCCTCGAAGCAGCTGTTGCAGAAGGTGTGCATGGGTGTAAAGACATGATAGTCTATTAAGCCAATACTGTGCTCAGTGACAGTCTTGAACAGGAGAAATACTGACTGCGTGATGCAAGTATATTCATATGTAATTTTACAACTGTTGCTGAATGAGGGGCAGTATCCAAGCTTTACTTCCATGCACAACAAGAAGGAAGCTAGCACAATCTGCCTATCTCCACTTTAGATTGAAACTACCATCGTGGTCCCGCATGCTTTCCATTCCCATTTGATCCCCCAATCTTCCCGAAACCCTACACTTGTGACCCCCTGTATCAGGCTAGGGGCCAGAATCAAGGATTGATTTTTTTTTGTGGAAGCTAATATGGAATAAATATGAAACCCAGGATTCTTGAAAATATGGAAATAAAATGGTGTTGTTTTTAACGCCTTTTCCAGGGTTTCATATGTTTCCCATATCTTTTCCATATTTTGGTGCCCCTCCAGAAATATGGTAAGAATATGGAAAAATACGGAAAACATATGGAAATTATATATGGAAAATCTGGGAAATATGGAAAACAATATGGAAACCAATATGGATGCCACAAAGCGATCTGTCAAGGTGATGGGCACGCTCTGATCACCATATTGTTTCTCATATTTTTCAGCCCATGCAGCGAAACTCCAGATTTGGGGCACCCATGTTGTTCTCATATTGTTTTCTACAAAAAGAAATTCCCAACAAGTTCTCTTTTCTAGCTATTCCGGGGGTCACAACCCTACACCAAAACCCGTACCTTTAAGCTCGTGTGCTTCTAAACCCTAAACCCGAAACCCTACACCGTAAACCGTACCTTTAAGCTCGTGTGCTTCTAACGCTAGTGGGCATGCTGCCTGCTCAAGGTCCGCAAACGCCATCTCGTAGTCGGCCTTTCTTTTACTTACCCCGAAGGATTGACCAATGAATATATAAGAGGTACATAGGCACTATATTTGGGGATGTATAGAAGATATAACAGGGATTATATAGGCATCTATAGGAGACATATAAGGGTTATATAAGGATTAACTAGCGACACGACAACAAAGAAGGAGAATCAACTTGGAAAGAAACTCGCGCCCTGGTTGTGTAAGGTGAGCCATGAGCGCGTAACAGCAGAAATTTTCTGATTAGTTGCGAACCATGGAATGTTTAAGTTACGTTGTGTAGCTAAGACTCTAGGCCCCAACCTGTAGCTACCAAAACTTGGGATATCCAGCAGGTGACGTTTGTTGCCCGTCATGTTGCGAAAGCACTACCTTCAGTCGATCAGAGTACGCAGCTACAGCTTGTAACAATGGTTCAAAACCAAACGCAAGCGTATGCGGTCCAGGTAGAGCAGGTGCTTGAACAGTCAAAACCCACAAGTTTGGATGGTCTACGGGCTGGGAAGGGGCGGTCAGGGCTGAGGGTAGGGTTTGGGGTTTATAGGGTTTAGGGATATCTTGTGTTGGCTTCGTCTTACGATCATTTGGCCTGGACCGCGGCAGCATAAACACGTGAGATACCTTCCAGACTTCCTATATACCGACCAAAGTCTGGCACGCTGCCTGGAATCATGGAAGGCAAAGCATGCTGGTAGTCTGGCCTGATTCCTGAATCCACCACCCAACCCCCCCCCCCCAACAAAAAAAACAAACACACATGAACATAAAGCTCTTCTTACTCACGCTTAGGCCTCAAGCTTCAATCCACAGCCCGAACCCTATGACATCTTAAGCCCTAAGAAGCCCTAAACCCGAATCCCAACCCTAAACCCTAAAAAAAACCCTAAACCTGATGCCTAAGCCCTGAAGCTTAAACACTCAATCCTGAACCCATCAGTCTGAAGCATGATCACTGAAGGTTTAGCCCTCAATCATAGACGCTTAGCCATCAAGCCTAGATCCCAAACTCTAGATCCAAAGCCCTAAAACTTAATCTCCTGAACTCCAAATTCTCAAGCCAAACCTCCTCAACTCTCAACCTCTCACTATAAACTCTAAACTGGCCAAACCCCCAAACCCTGAATCCGAAACCCCAAATCCTTCGCCCAGAAGCTCCACGCTAAAGCCCTAAACTAAAACCTTGACCCTCAACCCTGAGCCCTACTTCCATAAACCCTAGGGTTTGGGGTTTATAAGGGCTTATTTAGGCCTCAGCCCAAAAAGGCCTGAACCCTAAACCCCCTAAACGCTCATTGCCTGCAGTCGCAGAGTCGAGATTCCGGGACGCTCCTTCACGTCAAGGCCAATTCGTCCGTGGGCTTTGTTTTTTTTGGTTTAGGGCTTCGTGTTGTGGGTTCAGTCTTGTTGGGGCTTAGGGCTTTTTAGGGCTTATCCGGTTCAGGACCGAGGATTTGGGGCGTAGGGTTTTGGGCTTCGGGGTTAGGATTTGTATTTGGGTGGATTTCGGGTTCAGAGCCATACAACATTCAATAAACATAGAGAAGTCTGGATCTTGAAGTTCAGGGGTTTGGGCTTGGGATTTGGCTTTTGGGTTTCCAGGTCAGCCCTAATCCCTAAACCCGAATCCCAAAAGGCCTGTGGGTTTGGGATTTCGAGTTCCGGGTGTTGGTGTTTGGGGTCTGTATAGAATGCGGGACCAACTTTGCAATATCCTCTTTGAACAATCATACCTTGTTTGCAGCTGATGGCCTACTCGTGGGCTTGATGGGAATCCTCCACTCACGGTCCCCTGAACCCTAAACCCTAAATCGTAGAGATTCTAAACGCCCAAGTCCCCAATCGCCCTACCCTTCTAAACATCCATCCGAATCCCTGTTGGACCGCTGTACAATCCCACCTTCCATTTCCCATGTTCTTGTCCACTTGATTCTCCAGTATTGGGGCAAGATCCCCCTAATACCCTAAACCCGAATCCCTTAACCCTGAACCCTAAAACCCCAAACTTTAATGAGTAATCAACCCGGCATGGGCTCCTTGGAGAGGATCTTTTTGGCTGCCTCCTCCACTACAGTCTTGGCATCCTCCGGACATAGGGACTTAGGGTTTAGGGCTCAGGGTTTTTGGCGGGTTAGGGATTAGGAATTAGGGTTTAGGGTTTTGAGGTTAGGGAGTAAGGTAAGGATTAGGGTTTAGGGAATTAGGATCTTCAGGAAGTAGCGCTTTGGGGGTACAAGTTCTTTGGGGTTTGACTTGCTTCTTATGGGGTTCGGGGGCTTTGTTTTGGGATAGTGGGAGCTAGGAGCTAGGACCTGTAGGGGTTGGGGGGATTAGGATTTAGGATTAGGGTTGGGACCCTAAACCCCTAAACCCCGAACCCTGAACCCTAAACCCTTAACCCAAACCCTGGAGCAGGGAAATAGGTTTAGGGCAGCAGTTCAAGAGTTTGGGGATCAGAGCGGTGAGGGTTAATTTGTTTTGAACGTGGCCACGTGCCATTCCGAGTGGCGTGCAGGGTACCTGAACCCCACAAGTAGGTAAAGTTAATAATTAGCCCCAAAACCCTTAAACATAGCCCAAATGCCATCATTGTACATACTGTCACAACCCTGAACCCTTAAGACCCTGAACCCTAAACCCTAAAGAGCCTAGACCCTCAAACCCTAAAACACGCACAACCCTGAAAACCTTAACTCTAAATCCTATAGACCCTCCACCCCAAACCTTGCAAATCCACCAAAAAACCTGCGTACACTACTGCCCTCCAAGCAAGGGGACCGTATCAGCCATAGTCTACACTCCTAGTATCCCCTTAATAAGCCTCATAGTGCGCCCCTATATGATCCCGTATAACCCCCTTTTTGCAAAGAGGTTGGACTATAGACCATATCAGCTTTCGTGCATGTTTGGTGGATTTTAGGGTTGAATTTAGGGTTGAGGCTTTAGGGCCTTTATGGTTTGGGTGCAGGGTTTGGGATTTAGGATTCAGGGCTCAGGCTCTAGGATTGTTTAGGATTTAGGGTTGAGGGAGGGTATAGCTTCATATAACTCCTGGAGGTGCTAGTAAAGATTCTTGCAAGTATCCACCAGAAAGAGCGAGCCAACCCGCTACAAGAAAGAATACAAATTAGTGCACATTCTCCGGTACGAACGGTTCAGAGGCTTTGTGACAACAGAAGTGTTTCTTCTGTGCATTACGCCGACTCTTCAACCTTTGCCATAGGGACGTCCCTAAGCCCTCATCGCACATGCTAGACCGACACCCTCAGAGCAAAATCCTGAACCCAAAGCACACCACCCCTAAATATACATTTCTGAACCCTAAACCCCGAACCGCGGACATCTTGGGCGCCGGCAGTTTCATCTATGGGCTTCTCAGAGAAGAAGCCCCCTGGCTTGAGAAGTGCACGAAACGAAGCAGACCAGGGACAGTTTAGGGTTTAGGGTTTAAGGTTGAGGGTTTGTTGTTGAGGGCTTGGTGTGTAAGGTTTAGGGTTCAGCTTATTATGGCTCAGGCTTCAAGGTTTATTGGATTCAGGATGTAGGCTTTAGGGCTCAGGGTGTAGGATTTAGGTCTAAGGGCTTATAGGATTTAGGGCGTAGAGCTTAGGGTTTCGGTTTAGGAGTTGGTTGCTGGATTTCAAGGTTTGGGTTGTTTAGGATGTCGGACTCATGAGGAAAACATGTCAAGCGCTTATGCTGTGCGTGCACAGGCTTATGTGGGGAGTAGTGAGAAGAGGGGAGGGGCTGGGAAAGGGGACTTTAAGGAGCTCGTACGCATAACTGCAAGTCACGAAGAACTTGAGTCCTCAACTCTCGGGGTTGGAGAGATAGAACCTATTTGAGCCTCTTTGCCCAATGTAGCGGCCTAAATATTTCTGGCAGGAAATTGGTGCTTTTACACCAATAGCTAAATACTGACTACAAGTTGCGAAAGGTATAGTGTACCGCAGCTTTACGAAGATAAGTTACGCGGGGATTACAGATTATTCAGGCAATTCTATTCGCTTGCAGCCGTGCTCTGGGACCGCTAACATAAACCCTAAACCTTCAGCCCAAGACCCCGAACCTTAAACCCAAAACCCTAAATCTTAAGCCCTACACCCTAATCCTATATCCTTAGACGCAGTGAGGAGAGCAAGCATCCTTCCCCTTTCTCAAAAATGGGGGGCAAAGCGTGCACGATCTAACGTATGATCATGTATTAGCACATTTTCTGCTGTATAATATATACGTATACATAAATACATATATTTATCGATTTACATGCATGAAAATGTATGTGGGTGGTTGTCAAAAGCATGATCCATTTTTGGGTACCCTACATAGTAGGTGCCGTATTACATTAGGGATCCAAAAAGGGACCAGAATTTTGACAACCACCCATATACACACATTGTATGAGCTCATGCAGGATTTTGTCTATCAACGGGAGTACCTCAAAACCCTAGAACCCTTACCCGCACCTGATCCCTCAACCGGTAACCCTGAAGCCTAAGTCCTACACTGCAAAACCCTAGACCATAAGCCCAAAAACATGCCTAAAACCTACGCAAACCCTCGACCCTTAACCCCTAAACCCTAAACCCCTAAACCTAAAACCCTAAACCCTAAACCCTAACCACCTAAACCCCTATACCTAAACCCCTAAACAATAAACCCTAAACCCTGAAATCCCTTGCATCTCTAAGTTCTGTCTAGCTGCCCTGGCTGTTGACCACCGTGGCTGCAACAATTGCAGCCAATGCCTCAATGCGGCTTAGGGCTAAGGATTTCAGATTTAGTTAAGGGACAAGTATCTTTACTTTGACCGGAAGCATCTTGGGATTGAGTAAAGGGTTTGCACATGCAGCATTTAGAGCTTGCACGTTTAGAGCTTTAAGGCTTCCACCTTCCAAAGGGTCCATGTAAGTGTACACCCAGAACCCTAAACGCTAAATATAAGCCAGAATTACGGCTCAAAGTGATTCCCATATCAAGACTTTGGGGCCCAGGTATATAAGATGTAGCAACTGAGTCTGCTCAAGGCTTCAGGGTTCGAGGGTAGGGCTTAGTAAGGGTTTAAGGTTCAGAGCCCTAAACTCTAAACCCTAAACCCTCAGGATTTAGGGTTTAACCTTGCTGGAGCTAGTGCAAGTCGTCTTCTGTTACAGGGCTTAATTACACTGCAATGATGCAATGCTACCGATGTAAGGGTTTAGGGTTTAGGGTTGCTATCCTGAACTCTAAGCTGGGTGAAGGACCGCTCTGATCTTGCGCTTCAAACCTCACCCTTATCAAGGGTCTTGGGTTTTGGTACTGCTAACTGTGTCACAGGCTCAGGGGATGGATCTAACCATATACACATATCTATATATGTATATGCATCCTTAGGGTTTAGGGTTTAGGTCCTTATCGTGTACTTGGACCCTGAGGGTCAAAATGAGACACTTCCAGTCCGAGTCCCCTTTACCCTCCGTCATGTCCACTTCGCTTTAGCGGAAGTTAGGAGGAGGGGGCATGAGGCGATCCTTGAAGTATGCTGTGGGGATAGACGCAGCTGCTGCGCCCTTGAGACATGAACCTCTCAAAAGCAGGATGCTCAGCCTAAGCCTCCGAAATCCTAGGTCCTAAGTCTCTAAACATCAAATCCTAAACCCTAAACCCTAAACCCTAAAACTCAAAACCAAAGCCCCTAAACCCTAAAACCCTAAACCCCTAAACCCTAAACCTTAAACCCCTAAACCACTAAACCCTGAGCCAGCCTCTGAGACTACATGGCCCAGCTGACGGCAAGCGAGCATCAGCTCCTGTGCTCAGCGTGAGATGTAGGGCTTGGCTACTGTAGGGTATTCGTAGGGTTTATATAGCGATATATAGGGATATAGAAACGGATTAGGATCTAGGGGTTTCCCAGAATTAGGGGTACCATTTTAGGGGTCCCCATAACAAGGATTATAGCATTTGGGGTTCTGTATTGGGGTCCCCCTGTTTAGGGAAACTGCCTCATGGCATAGCCCTCAAACCTCATCACTTCAGCATATTCGACCTCTAAGGTTCAAAGAATTTACGTCCCGTAGAAGCCTGAATACTTACCAATATGTGCTCTTGTAACCCTTCTCCTACTTCGGGCGTCCAGGTAAACCCTAAAACCCTAGTTAGCTTAAATAGGCCCTTAGAATACGTCGACCCGTTGGCCGGTGGACTCCAAGATCCGGAGCTCCAAGGTTTTTCTCATAGCCAGGGTTCTTGAAATGGAGTTTCATCAAAATGTTTAGGGCTGGGGGGTTTTGGGGTTTGTGGTTTTAGGGGTTTAAGGGTTTAGGGTTCAGGCTGTACGTAGGTTTAGGGCTCTTGAAGCGGGAGTGTATCAGAAGGTTTCTTAGCCGGTGACATGTATGTATATCTATACATATATATATATATCGCACTCTCTCTGAATATATATATATACATATATCCATATATATATACACATGTTTATGGATACACATGCACACACAAACATATATATATATATATCAACATACATACATAATGTATATGTATGACCTGTGAGGGCGTATAAGCCCTAGGCATCCACAAGGTACCCTGCAGATCATCCCAGCATCCTTGCTGATCGTGTTTATCCCAAACCCTTAACCCTAAAGCTTGAGTGCCGAAACCTCACACCCTAGTGGGTTTAGGGATTAGGGACTAGGGTTTAGGGTGTAACCCTCAACCCTAGAACCCTACACCCTGAGCCGGAAACCCTTAAGCCTGAGCTCTAAACCCTAGACCCTGACTCTGAACCTTCGACTGCCCTGGACCCTGAACCCCCAGCCTTAAGACCAGAGCCCTAAGGTAACCCCTAGACCCTAATCCCCCTAAACCCCTAATCCACCTAAACCCTAAACCCCTAATCCACCTAAACCCTAAACTCCTAATCCCCCCAAACCGTAAGCCCTGAACCCTGAGCCTGAAACCTTAACCCAGAATGCCTTGCTGATCGTGATAATGCTAATGGCCACCATGGCTGCGAGGAGTGACAGGGCCTGCCTGCACAGGCTGTTTAGGGTTTGAGTTTTTACAGCTTAGGGTTTGTGTTTGGGTTCGGGTTAGTGTTCGGGGTTAGATTTAGGGTTTGGGGGTAGGTTTAGGGTTTGGGCTTAGGTTTAGGGTTAGGGTTAGGGTTTTAGGATTCTCGGTTGAGGGTCTGGGGTTCTAGGGTTTGGGTTTAAGTTTAGGGTTTGGGGTGTAGGTTTAGGGTTTTAGGGTTAGGGTTTAAGTTTAAGGTATTCAGGTTTAGAGTTTTAGGGTTTCAGGTTTTGGGGTTTAGCTTTAGGGTGCAGAGTTTAGGGCCAGCGGGGCATGGAATAGAGAATGAAAGCTACAACATGATTCAATTTCAGGGTTCAGGGTTGAGGGCTCGGCAAAGAATGGTATGGAGGCTTTGGGCTTTACATTGCAGCCCAGGCAAAGAAGCTGAAAGTACCGTCAAACTCCAGGTGGATTGTTTAGGCGGACATGGAAAAGCAGCGAGAGCGGAGCTGAGCTAGTTTAGCCCGTCATTGTGCAGGCTGCTCGATGATGGCACCATCCACCCGCGCCATCCTTTGTAGGTTTGGGAGCCCGACCTATGATGCCAAGAATCTTGGCCTGGGTACCGATCAGGCTTGGCAGGGGTCTAGTCCCCAACAGCCAGTTTCTTGCGTAGCGCGCTCACCCTCTCCTCTGCCGAAATTCTGGCTAACGCAGGACGTTCACAATATGGATCTTCTCTTGAATGGAGTCGGGGTCGGCCGTGCCAGACTTTGATAGCATTTTGGGGGCTAAATTGGGGCACCCCTATTTGGCGAAAATAACAGGCTAGCACATTAGGCTAGGGTTGCGGGTGCAAGGGATAAGAACATGGAAGCCTAAGGTGTAAGGCTTAGGGCTCTGCTTGGAAACGTCTAGGCCAAGGTTTAAGGCCACTTTTCATCTAGGACCATAGGGTGTAGAGGGGTTTAGGGCTTAGGGTTTAGGGTTTCGGGCTCAGCGTTGGGGAGGCGTGTCATTTGACATTATAATTTCCGTCAACACGGCTGTCGTTCTGACGTTGTCACATGCCGCCACTACATATGCAACTTTTCTGTCTCCTCTTTCCCTTGCTACTACACTACCCTGAGCCCTTAAACCTAACCCTATACTTACTGGGGGTTGGGAATACGGGAATATATCTTATAGGGACTGTATAGGGATTAGATTCCCTTATTCCCTGCTTCCCTACTAACGACCAGTAAGTAGACTGAATTGCACAAGATCGCACTGATTTTGTAAGCAATTGGTTGCTTTATAAAGCAGGGTTGAAGTGAGCTCATGCCTGATGGTTCAAGTACCTAAATGACTGGGTTTGAGGTGCCCTTAGGGAATATTTTCTTAACTTGCCAAGCGTTGATGGCCCTGCATTGTTTAGCCACATAGTAGCGTAGGGGTCACGACAACGCAGAGCTTATGCACTTCATGCACATGACTGAGAATCCTCATTCACCTGCTTGCACTAAATTATGTGGTGGGGGCCACACAGGGCTTGTACGATAGGAAATCGCGAATCGAAGGTCCCCACCTGCCCATAACGCAAAATCCTCTGCGGAAGGAAGGCCCCAGCCGAACTGGATTCGAGTAGAGAGTGCAGTCCCTTTCTTCTTCTTCTTCTTCGTTACCAACCCCAACTCTTGCAGCAAAACACGCATGATGCTGAGCCGATAACCCCGAAAATCGCTCCCCGCGAGCCCGGCACACGGTAATTCACACTCCGCTGTCCCTTAACCCAGAGGGTCCATGTCAAAGGGTCCATGAAGCTATCTAGTATATACTTGGGCCCGAAACTGCCTAAACTAGTTAGACCGGATTTTTGGGGGGCCCTACAGTTTGTCTAGAGTCTATGCTACATAGCCACATGGACCCTCTGGGTAACCCTAAACTTCAGCCACCAGACCTACCCGCTCTCCTCACCATGAGACCTGTCTTAATCCTCAGGGTTTAGGGTTTAGGGCCCCTAAATCCTTACCCCAGTAAACCAAAAAATCGAGATTCTGACATGCACCCATTCTGCTCAAACAATTGCAGGTTGCTGGTAGCAAATACAAGAATGGCCTCCTGCACTAGTTCCCCCATGTAAACACACCCCCAGAAAACGGTAGTTTCCTCGTGTTTTTCATTTCTCCATTCGTGACTACTCACAACCAGCAAGACAAGTTGGAAACTTGCTTACCTGCTTGTCGCTGACTCGATGGATTGCTGGGGGTAGCCCTTCAAGGATTCGTAAAGCATTGTGGCCCTACACTGCTCCACCCTGACAACCCCTGACAACCCTAAACCCTAAACCACACTAGATCCCTTCCCTTAAACGGCCTTTGGCAGGCCCTGGAGGCCCTCGCCCCCCCGCTTCCCTTGAGGCCTTTTGTCTGCAGGCGCGGGCGAAAACACATGGTCTCTTCATCCCCCTATACCCTACGGGCCCAAGGACCCAAATAATCATAGAGGGTTTTAGAGATATTTTAAATCCCCATGTTTTGGTGCCTTGGACCCCTGGAGATAGATAGAACCCCTCCAAACAAGAAGTGAGAGAATACAAGCCTTGAACCACCTTGACCCTACGACTGGCACTCATTTTCAACTACCAACTAAACCTTGCTAGGAACTCTAGACTCTCGGGGGGAACGTGGGTCTGCGTTTACTGCAGCTATTTGCTCCCAATGTGTCATCAAGCATGGCTAAAATGCCTAGGTTCTGTTGAAGAGCGCCGCTCTTCTTTAGGAACTGGACCTTCACATGGTACAGGCCTTACTCGGAAGTTCTCAACACACACTGACACTACTTGGAAGGTCATGGGACTTGGCAAATAAGTCAGGCATGGGGATAACTAGAAGTCCTCATTGGGCTTATGGGGCCAGATATATACTTGGTAAGTCCCAAGACTTATCAAGTAGGGATACGTGGCAACCCACAACCCTATGCACCCTAAACCGTGAAGCTAAATGAGGGTTGTAACAGGACTAGGGGTCACCTGTTTCCCTAAGGGTCCAAGTATTCAATAAACATATACTTACCCAAAACCTGTACTAGAATTACTATTACCAAAACCCCAAGTACCCAAATATTGGCTACATGGACCCTAAACCCTAAATCCTAAACCCTAATCCCTAAACCCTAAACCCTATATATCTCCTTTTAAAGGGGCCTAATTATTGGGTACATGTAGGGATATGCGGGGACTAGAAGAAGACGCTGGGCATCGTCCTTAAAGGATGGTGTGGGCTCAGGGTGTAGACTTTCACTAACCTTAAGGGTCCAAGGACCCAAATAATAGGGATTTTAGGGCCCAAGTACTACAATATAAATGGTATTTGGGCCCTAAAACCCTATTAATTGGGTTTTTGGACCCTTTGAGTAATGTAGACCCCTAATGAATAACCCCCCCTCCCCTTAATGGGCAGTAATATAGGGATCCTAATATTAAGGCCATTACAAGGAGGGGGTTTATTAATAATGGGTCTACATCAGGCCTGAAGGTGGCTGAGCAGCATAAGACTACTTTCTTGTTGCGAAATACCACAAAGTCGGAAATACAATCTTACTGGATTTGGGACCTTCCGAAAAAACAACCCTGTAGAATGCTTAGTCGGGACCGCCATGACACAAACCCTTTGTAACTTGCACATGTCCATTAGGTCCCTCCCAAACATCAACCCCAATCACACAACCCTCTACATTTATTTCCACCCAATAAAACCCTTCATTGAATACTCCCAGCTGGTATTCCCCACACCATCGGAAAGCGTTCCGATCTGTTGGGAGGTTTATTTGGGCAGAAGATGCCAACGCTAAAGCGTTGGGGGAGTGAACCCTAGTATTGGGGCCTTTCAGTTACTACCGTTACTACCGTTATGAAATCTACTTGAAGTAGCCTAAAAACCAGAACTTTACAAAAACACCTAGACCCAAAAAACATACTTAGGCCCCTACAGCGTATCCCCTGTGACATGATCCCAAATTGTTGAACAAGCGCAACCATTCCTCGCCGAGATCTAAGGCAAACTGCTGAATCTCCTGTAGAGGTGTTCTGGTTGTTGTGCTTCGGGTCTGGAAACTACCAGGAACCACCCGCAACTACCATTAAATGGGACCTATGTAGGTCCTGATCGCTACTGGGTTTTCTAGAGGGTACTTGAAGGGTCCCTGAACCCTAAACTCTAGCCCTAAACCTTGGCTAAGTTTCAGGGTTTAGGGTTTAGGGCTCGGATTTACAGAGTGAAGCTTTGGGGCTCAGGGTCTACCAGGGTAGCTTTGGGGGGCCCTAGAAAATCAAAGTTGTCTGGGCTTATAGGGGTTGTAATATGGGGATCAAAAGCAATAACGGTTACCTGGACCCCAAAGTAGGTAGAATAATGGCCCAAAACTGCTAAAAACAGCCCAAAAGGCAATTATTCTACATACTTTTGGGGTCCAGGTTACAGCAATTTTGAAACCTACCCCTGGTAGGGTTCAGGGAGTGATGGTTTAAACATTTGTGCTGTGCGCTTCAGACTCCAGGGTGAAGGAATTGCATTGGATCATGAAGATGTCCAGGAAAAATGCATTTGGTTCTCTGTAAGCGCTGTCATTTAAACTCCTACTCTATTTCTAGTAGCGTATTTATGACGTGCTTAGGGTCTAAAAGAATTGGAGTGAAGTTCGCGGTCGGATGATTCGTAATCTGAGGGGATAAAGTCAACAAGTCATGAACACCCGGCATCCTAATGCAGATGCTTAGAATCAGGGTTTACAGGCTTCATGGTTTAGGGTACCGCAAGGTAATTCGAGTAGCATATTGGGGGGGTATTTGTTAGTCATCCACAGGGGTCGCGGCAGTACGTTGATACAGCAACGATTCAGGCTTCTGCATTAACTAAGTTGTTCTTTCATTTACATTTGAGTAGCGTTTTTTCGGTGGTAGTTAAACTCAGTAAGATTATAATCCTTATATAAAATACTATATCCCAAAAGAAGGATATACTCTTATTCTATTATAATGGGTACCATAGTATCCCCAAATAAAATACTACTCACTTGAGCATGTCTTCAAATCGTTGCCCAATAGGTAGGCAGCCTGTTGACTGGATCCTGAGACTTGCATCTTGCTGGGCGACTCCACGACTTTCTGAAAGGAACCGTAGCATAATCCCAGCATCATCTACATATTTGCCCTACTCTTCGGCCAAAATTCACCACCAGTAAGGATGCAAGCGCCGCTGGAGTCAAGCGCTTAGGGTCTAGGAGCCGGCAATGCTAGAAAAGGGGATTATACAAACGAACCAGGGGTTCTTAATCTTAGAGGCTCCATTGCATCCGGGAGGGTGTTTGGGGGTCTCCCGGAGAGGCGAGGGGCCTACAGCTTTGCAGCAACGTCAAGAGCCATTGCAGAATTATGCAGATAGATGCGGAATGTCCTCATCGCAATATGAGCATCCTGAAACAAAAGCAACAAGGTTGCATATCATTATTGGGTTGCTGCTGCAGTTATGGACCTGTTTTGAGTACATCTCGTCAAACCACACCTTGTAATCAGGGGTTACAAGCATAGGCCCTGCTTTAGGAAGCTACCCACATTGCAGTTTCTCACCACATCCCCATGAGGCCATGAATAGAAAACCCCAATCGCCTTTGAAGTCATGTATGTGGAAAGAACAAATTATGGCCCCTGGGGTATACCATAGATATTAACCCTCAATCTAGACCCCAAATTCTAAACCTTAAACCCTTATAAACCCTAAATCCTAAACCTAAACCCTAAACCCTAAACCTAAACCCTAAACCTACACCCTAAACCTTAAACCCTAAACCCTTAAGCCAATGCGCAAGTCCCGTCCTGCCAAGGTTCGGGGTTGGATAGGAGCCGGCCCTTGTCGAGAGCTTGCGGCTGATACCTGCAGGCAGGGACTTCTTTCCCTGATGATTTAAGTCTATGCAGAACTAGTTTGGGACCTACTGTTGATACTAAAAATCCTGCATGACCTTAATATACTATAGTACTAAAATTCCCAAGGTATATGGTACTTAGGCTTAGGGTCATGCAGGATTTCTAGTATCCACCGTAGGGTGTATACGTAGTAATTGCTCTCGGCTATTTGAAGCCCTGAAAGGGTTTGAGGCAAGGACGCTCTGGCGCCTCGGAAAGGATGCAGCGTAAAGCCTTACTTAAGTTAAAGTTCCCAATGTACCTCTCAACAACGGTTCTGCGCCGAAAATGTTTGGCTATTTATTGTGCGATTTTCCCATTTTAAAGGGTTAAGTCAAAGGTGGCTCCAAGAAAACAACCCTTGGGAGTGTAGTGTTCTGGGGCGCGGCTGAGGAAGTTAAATTAATGTGAGCTTTTGTCTAAACTCCTAGTATCCCCCTTAACATCCCCGAAAATACTCCCATATAGAAACCCCTATATAACCGTCTTTTGAGGAGTTGAGACTGTAGCTCACGTAGCATAGCAGCAGCGAGTTGATACATGAATCCACACTATGCCCAACCTGTGACTCCTACAGCTAACACAAAAACGTTCCTAATCCAGAGGGTACATGTAGCTATGTAGCAAAATATAGTACATACTTGGGCCCTATAGTAAATATCTGGGAACCCCTTTGGGCCCTAAGTATATACGATATAGCTACATGGACCGTTTGGGTAACAGGTAGCATGCGCAAGCACATCCTCGCAGCTTTTGCACATACTGCGCAAGCACATCCTGACAGCTTGTGCGCGTGAAGAGGCCAGGAGTCCACAATGTTACAGCTCCTAAAGGGGACTTAAACTACAACAGGGTCTCCAGCCAAAGCAGGAAGATGGAGAAGGAAGGTCATTGCAACTATTCAAGGTCCCGTCGTACCATTCTCAGCCCGTACCTTCAACTCCCAAAACGAAGGTTGTATTTAGGATAGGTTCATAGGGCCTTCCCAATAAGACAGATGCCTTAAAATCATACCTAAAAACTAAACCTACAGCCAAAAGGATGATTCAGAGGGCCCCATGGTTCTGGGAGGGTCTATCCTATCTGGGGGGTGCCTTGAGGATCTACCAGAGATGCTGTTGATGAAAAAGTTGGGCATGACTCTCATATACCACAACATCATGATACCCAATAATCCCCAAGGTATAAGCTTAGAGACATGTAGGTTTTTAGGTATCCACCCTATAAACCCCTATGTACCCTCACTTTCCATCTCATTTCCTATTTTCTTTTCCATTTCACTCTACTGAATCCCTATAGGCCCATATATAATTGCACATAAAACCCTAAATCTTACACCCTAAACCATACTGTACAACCCCTGAACCCCTTTGAGGGGGCCTTCATATCCACCGTACTACCTGGTTCCATGAAGCTGGGGCCAGTACAGGGTGTCGTCCGTTTCCTTGCGAACCCGCGCTGCACCAGGCCTTGTGTTCTGGGGAATATATTTTGTAGGGGTTATAGTACGGGATTACACAGGGACCCAGGTTCGGGGTTTGCGGTTCAGGGTTCAGGGTGCAGGGTTTATGTTGCGCGTGTCTTGATGTCTTGAGCTTCTGCTTAAGGTTTTGCATCCACGCAAAGTCTGTCTGCAAGTCTGCAGGTTAATCGCTTGCGAAGAGCCACCAATCCTAAACCCTGCATCAACTGTTTTTGGGGCAGCAGGGGATGTTGAGCAAAGGAATGTGTTGCCACGGGATGGTGGGGTGGAGACCCTTAACCTTTAATCCTAAACCCTCAGTGGGGGTTCAGGGTTTGGGCTTCTCGGCCGGTAATCCTAAGCTTAACCCCCAAACCCTAAACCTTAAACCTCAAACCCTAAACCCCAAACCCTAAACCCTAACCCCAAACCCTAGTCCCCAAACCCTAAGCCCTAATTTGCACGAAGTTTGGCAGAGCGAGGGAAAGCCTAGTCGCCCGCACGAAGCATGCGAAGTTGGGAATGTCTGACAGTCAAATGCTAATTTCAGGAACTCAGGAGTATTAGGTTTAGGGTTTCGGTTAGGAGAATATGAATATCTAAGGATTATGTAACATCAACTGTTGGTATCGAGATTCAGTTTTTGGGGGGTCCGTACTAAGGAATATGTAGGCAAAATATTGAGAAACTCCCGTACAAGGTTCTATCAGTGTGTAGGATGTAGGGTGTGTCGTTTAAGGATATCACCTTCATGATGGAAAACAAATCGAACATGAAAAGGAAACTGAGACTGGGGAGGATACATGGCCGTGCAATAGCATAAAGCAAAACAGCTTCCGGGAAACTCTGAGAATGCTGCGCTGCCTTCAGGGTGTTGTATGCGAAATCATGAATCCTTAGCCCTGAGCCCTAAGCCCAAAACCCTGACCCCCGCCCTATAAACCCTAACGCTTGCTTTGATGAGTACCACTACAGAATCCTCATCTGGGAGTCCTACGCGGGGGTCTCCAAAATACTAGGGGACCCAATATGCGGGATCCCCGGGATCCCCCAAAACTAACGACTAGGCCTTGCAAATTCCAATGGAGGAGCCTTGTTTGAAGCACGGCTTAGGGTTTAGGCTGTAGGGAGTTTAGGGTTGAGGGGTTTAGGGTGTAGGGTTGAGGGGGTTGTTTAGGGGTTTTGGGTGTAGGGTTCAGGGTGTACAGTTTAGGGGGTTGAAGGTTTAGAGGTTTAGCGTTTGGGGGGTTGAGGGTATGGGGTTTAGGAGGTTTAAGGTTTAGAGTTTGGTCAGTTCAGAGTGCCTGGCAGCTGCATCTTTCGAAGGTGGAAGAGCCGCAGTTCACGTCTGTCCTTCGTCTTCCTAGGCCCTCCTCCTAAAACCCCCTAGACCCTAAACCCTAAACCCTAAATCTTGCACCACCTAGGGCCCCATAAAGTACTGTAAACTCTGGGACTTTAGGAGTTTGAGTTGGCGCAAGAAAGCCCAGCAAGGGCGCCCCCCTAGTTCTCGGTTGGGTTACGCATGGGTTAGAATGTAGAGCTGTATGGCTGAAGCTGGCATAAACTGTGCTTAGGAGAGTTAGATGTACAGCACTATTTGGGATTTGTTGACTCCCTATGTGAGGCTACTCGGAGGATCTAGATAACCCCATGCAGGTACTAATCCCCTCCCCATAATATTGGACCCCTCCACCCCGCTTACACGATGTCCTTTTTTACTATCATATACCACAATGGAGAGTATTGAATATGAGGGGGTGGGGAGGTTTAAGATTTGGCGGAGGGGATTAGTTCTAGACTTTAGGGTCCAAAACTACCAAAGCCCCGGAGTGCCAGACCCTCTTGCTACGAAGCACCGGCAGGGTCAAAGGGTTTTCGTCAGTGGGTCAATACGTGCGATAACTGGAAAACTGTTAAGCTTGAAATGACTTTTGTTTATGTATACGAACAGAAAAAGGAATCTAGCCGCAAAAGACCACAAACAGCCTAGCCCGAGCCCTAAACCGACACCCTTGCCCAAGTTCTGCCCGAAGACTGAGCCTGAAACCCTAAAGCCTGAGCAGTCCTCGTCATCCAGCTCTAGCGGGTCCTGAACCAGTGAAAAGAGGCTTTCCAATTTTCTGTGGGCTGGTTGCGCATTCGGGTTCAGAATGGGTGCATGAGCATGGGTGCATTGCATTCCCCATAGGATGTGTAGAACACAGAAGACTCATTGATATAACTGAAGTTCCATATGACTTGTGACCACATTACGGAATATTCATTATGTATTGCCCCCTTTTCAGGACATGGCGGATCAAAAGGGATACACCTCGGGGCCCAGGCATGTCCCCTGAGGTAAAAAGAGAATTTGGGTAATCCCTTGACACAACAATTAAGATCAATTAAAGTTTTCACTCTGGCCATATGAAAATGTAGAATGTAACAACCGTAAACCCTAAACCCCAAACCGCGCTTTCCCCAAAAATTAGGATACTATTACGGTCATATGGAAGATAGTGGGTGCTTTGATTTGGGGGTTGGGATAACCAGGCCCCCCTTCTAAACCCTAAACCCGAGATCCTGAACCTTGAATCTCACTAAATTCCAAGTAAACCCCTTAATCACCCCTATAATACGGGGTTTAGGGTCTAGGGTTTAAACTCCTAGTATCATCGCCCTTATAATATACGATTTAGGGTCTAGGGTCAAAACTCTAGCATACCCTTAGGAACCCCCATAATATAGGGTTTCGGGTTTAGGGTCCAAACTTCTAGTATCCCTTTTAGTAACCCCTATAACACTCCTGTATATGATCCCCTATATAGCAAAAAAGTCCAGACCCTGATCCCTGAACCCTACATAATCTGCTACATAAACCCCTTAAAGGAGTCTAGACTACCTGAGCCCCAAATTTGGTAACGTCATGTCCCAAAACCCCTAAAACCAGCCCAGAAGGCCACTGTTCTACATACTTTTGGGGCTCAGGACAGTTCAGATAAGAAGTGTCCCTCAAGGCATTGCAGCGGAAGGCCACTGGCCCGCTGGTCCGCCATGCCAGTGTGTTCAACCGTTCAACCCTAAACCCTCAATCCTACACCCTAAGCCCTAAACCCGAAGCTCTAAATCCTAAACCCTAAACCCGCGTCTTCTGGCATTTTACGTAGGGGTTTTAAGGGATTGGATGTAGGGATCTAAGCACATGGCCAATATCGTTTCAGGTCAAGTTGAGGTACCCTGTATCATAAATTACACAATAGTCTATCTACAACTTGACACCATAACATTGGTACTTATTCAGGCTAAACCCTAAACCCTACACTAAAACCCTAAAAGACCCCCGGGTTCAAGCCAGACTGCAGATCTAAGTGATTAACGCTAAACCCTAAAACCTGCGCTTCCTGTAGCTCAAGCCCTAAAACCGGCTGAGGGTTTAGAGTGTATGTATGTATATGTATATAAGAATGGGATTTCTCAAAATTAGAGGTACCTTGTTGGGGGTCCCTATATACAGAATTATGGTGTTCGAGGTCTCCAAGTTGCTCGAAATCATTTGTTTTCAAAATGGCCATTATGGAAAACAATTTCCCCTACATTTTCCTTTAGGGCCCTACACGAACCTTTAACAAATTCGCCGAAGGACCTTCAGATCGACCCCCACATTATATACATATATATATATATATTTGAATTTGAGAGATTAGGGCAATCTAGCACCCTTCAGCTGAACACCCCATCTCCTAAACCGGGAAGAAGCCCGAAAAGCTCCTGACGAAGTCGCGCCAGCTCATTCTCCATCTCCAGGAGGAACTCGCTCAATCGAGCCTGCGATGGTTAGGGGTTAGGGTTCAGGGCTTAGGGCTTGAGAGTCCTAATGGGGATACATGAAATCCTGCATGACCCTCAGGACCCTAAACCACGGAAACGATGGCGCTATAGTATACTAAGGTCATGCATGATATTTAATATCAACCGTAATTGGGATTCCTCAAAGAAGGATGCTTTGAACCCATAACCAGACGCACGTGTAGCATGAAGGAACATTTCTGAGCCCATTTTTGATTCTATACGGGTTATATACCCTGTTGCCAAACGCCTCAGGCAATACTAAAAAAAATCCGGCTTCCATTGCACTGTATAGCTGCAATGGGAATGCTTGAAATAGAAACTGTAGGCTTAGGGTCTAGGGTTTAGGGATTTAGGGCTTGGGGTTTAAGGTTTAGGATTTAGGTTTAGGGTTTGGTATTTGGACCCTAAAACCCTCTTCTTTGGGTCCTTGGACCCTTAGGGCTCAACTAGGCTCTTGTGTCGACAGACCAGTAGCAGTCACTAGCAGCCCCACAGGGTGCTTTACCAACAAAACCACACCGTGGTATTTAAGAGCCGTGGGTTGCGATGAAGCCGTACTGTTGACGCTACAAAACCTGCATGGCCTTGGTATACTGTGCTGGGTTGGCCCCTAAAACCCTTTGAACAATCTGGATATATAGGGTCGTCTGTTAAGCAATTAGGGAAAATACCAGGGGCCTACCCAGCTGTGGCACCATAATCCTCGTTTGGGGTACTTGGGGTCATGCAGGGTTTGTAATATCCCCTGTGGTAATAGTGGCATGGGGGGAGGTGAAAGCTGTAGTCGTAGCAACAATAAGAAAAGAGAGGCTGATCAGTAGCGGCATTAATTACTCTGGTGTAACAGTATTTGAGCTTTACTTCCCAGGGGGTTTTATAGGGGATTAGGTAGGGGTTATTAAAAGGGATACTAGGAGTTTAGACTAAGCTCATGTATAAGAGAACGAATATGAGGATTTGGCCCGGTAGATAACACGAGAGCACCTAGAAGGGCAACTGCCATAACAATCACAGAGCAGAAGTTTAGACTCCAATCCTGACATCCAAAGCATTGCTTCTGCTGAGCAGCCTAAATGATGTTACTTTAAATTTCTGTGTATACATATATATATATATATACGTATATACATATACATATAGAGTACATGGATGTGGATAGAGTACATGGGGGTTTCCTTTGTTATGGTAACTCGATAGCTTAAGTGCCTTGACAGCAGCCCTACATTCTAAACCCTAAAGTTTAAACCTTCAGAAACACGGCCCAGCTTTTCACAAGACACAAATACCCCAAACCCTAAGCCCCGAAACCCCCCAAAACCCTTAAAGAATCTAAACCCTAAACCACTCTAAACCCAAAAGATCTGGTAAAACATGGTCCACTTTTTTTCACAAGACGCAGCGGGCGTGTAGCTGCGGCTAGGTCCGGTTAGTCCCATGCCACGTCTCGCCGCAGCGTTTAGGGGATTTAGGGTTTAGAGTTTCGGCGCGATTAGGGGGGTGATCACGGTTCAGAGCCTGGCTTACGGCGTAGGGCTGAGGTTTCAGGGATGCCCTGCATCCTGTAAAGGTGTAGAGGGTAGAGGGTAGAGGGCTTAGGGTGTAGGGTTTAGGGCTTACGGTGTAGAGCAGTCCAGAAACAATCTGTCAGCTCGCCACTGTTACATTCAAACACCACCTGAACGGCTTGATTGAACATCTGCTTAGTTCTGCGACCAAGCCCACTTAAATTGCTACTACTGCTGATGCGAGAAATCCTGCACCAACACACATCTACAGCAGAAGCCCGAAGAAGTACCAATACCGTTCCCTTGCATTCCTTGCATGAATACGATGAAATGCACTCCCTCCAAACCCTGGTCGAAACACATGGGCTCTAGACTACCTGAAGCCCCGAAGTAGGTAAAAAAATGGCCCAAACCACAAAAAAAACAGCCCAAAAGGCTAATATTCTATATATTTTTGGGGTTCAGGCACTCCAAATCTTGGAGCTGACCGTAGTTTAGGGGACCTGCTTCTCCCGTGTGACGCTTCGTGATCGTGGGACTTCTTTGCGGTTCAGCGCGGCAAGCTAGTAAAGTCTTCAGCACCCCACAAGCAGGAAGTTCATGCGTAAAAACGTTTCTGCTTGAAGAACTTTATGGTGAATGTATACTCAAAAGGTCCATGTACCAATATAATATTGTATCTACTTTGGGCCCAAAGAGCTTCCTACACAGGTACTGTGGCGCCTAAGTATATACTATATAGGTACATAGACCCTTTGGGATATAGGGTTCCCTCTGAATATTGATGAGTGTGTCTATTGGATGTCCAGCCGGGCAACCACAAATGAACCATCGTCCTACGAAAGGATAGGTATTCTGCACCTATAAAAATGTCGGAAGATGGGTCGTAGGGTTTAGCCCCTAAACACCGAATGCTAAACCGCGCGTGCTTGCCTTCGAATACCGGCTCTTTAATCTGAATGCTGGTATTTCTTTTGCCGGAGCACCTTCAAAATGCCCCCAAGATGACAACGCGCAAAACACACATCTTCCATTTGGGGTGGCAGGCTTAGGGAAAACAATCAGTCCGAGCCTCTCATGTGCAGGCGTCATCCTTACAAGTGACGACAGCGGTGGGTGCACACAGAACATCCACAAGCGACTCAGGGCGTTTGCATGTTCATGCATGATCTTGTTTACAGCCTCATAGCATTCAGTAAGATGAGCCTACGCGCGGGCAAAAGGTGAGGCTTTGAAAACGTGATATTACTCATTGTTGGGTCCAAGGACCCAAAGAATAGGGCTTTAGTGTCCAAATACCATGAAGATTATAGTATTTGGGCCCTAAGGTTCCCTGAACCCTTAGGGCTAGAGGCTCCACAAATCCGCCCTGTTCTACGTGGGGCAGCTGAAGCCAAAGTGCCGTGCCGGGTCCTAGGCTTACTCAAAGACTCCATGTGAGCTATAGTCTAAACTCCTAGTATTCCCCTTAGTAACCGCTATAGTAGTCCCCCATATAATCCCCTTTGAGGAGCTTAGACTATGGTACATGTGGCTTTATGAGGTTCATTTACCGTCGCAACCCTTTAACTCCAATATTCCCTGGGAGACTGTTGTTCAATCTCATGTGCAAAACTGAGGGGTCCCTTCATGAGGACCTCATGAAACTGGAGGTGCGTGGCTCTTGGATCTCCACTGAAGGTAATCTCAAATAAAAATGCTTTTCGGAGGGGTATGACTTGTAACATAGTACAACATCTCCAAGGGCAGCAGGGCGCCATGTGGGTAGTTCTTCTGGCTGTGACAGCATTGCTCTCTGAACCCCAAACCCTTAGCCTTAACCCTAACCCCCTCCCAAAACCTTAAACCCCTGAATGATCAACCCCCCTACCCTGACTGCGAGGAGGATAATAACTATCAGCTGTCAAGGCGCTGGCGGGCATCTTGATCCTACCCCGCACCTGATGAGTGGGTGACAGGGCCGTTACAGGGTGGACATAGTGACCAGGTATAAAGTAACCATAGCTTCTCACACTCACCCTAAACTCATAACCCTCACGTGGAGTCTTTGGGCTTGAGACCCTTGTGCCGCTCGTACTCACTCTTCCATCGCTGGACGAGGTCCTTCGCCCTCTGCACCTAAGGTCATGGGCTCCCCTACTACTCCCTCTAGGTTGTTCCTTGGGTTTGGGGTGTAGGGTTTAAGGTTTTGAATGGCTCTCATCAAGGGGGGCACCGGGGACCCTGGACCTATGGTTTGAGCTCTCCTAAATAGCCCTAATTACAGGGGTACTTCAGCGGGGTAGTACAAGGGGACGGCGGTAGCATGGGAATTCGTGATAGCGGCTCTCAATATCTTACTTTTACTGGTTGCGAATAAGGAATGGGAACGTTTCTATCCCTTCATTCCTTGCTAACGTTGAGAATGGTCAGCAAATATTGTTGATGGTGGAAATCCGGCACATCTCCATGTTCCCTATATCTAGGAGCTAGTTTCCCGAAATAGGGGACCCCAATGTAGATCCCAATATTCTCTTGTTTTTGGGAAACCCGCAAGGAATTGCAATAGTTGAAGGGCCCTACTCGGGGCCAGATTTCTGCCATCTACGGTGCAAAGCTGCGTGGTTTGATCACCCCTCGGACTTCATGCAGTTTTGGGTTTTGGGTATAGGCTTAGGATCAGGGTTTACAAGGACCGTAGACCCTTAATTAGACAAAAATCTGAATCCTAAAGCCAGAAGTCTACGTAAGCGTTACCACTATGCCCTATGTAGGGCTGGCCCGAAGAATACTCTCTGAGGACCTTCCTTGCTTTTTATTGGCCCTAATCTCTAAACCCAAAACCGAAACCGCAAACATCGGTCGTCAAACTTGAGCTCCCCCTTCTTGGAGCCCTATAGTCTATTATGACTCCTTGTATTAATACCCAGAGAGTCCAAGTACCCAACAATTTCATACTTGGGGCTCGGGTAAGGTTAACCTCCAAAATCAAGGGTATCTAAAAACAAGAATCTCAAGTTCGGCAACCTACCTTATGACTTACGACCTTTACGCTCATCTACTCCTTGACGCGCAACTGCCAGGAGGTGTATGTGCCCACAAGCATGTGTGATCCCGCCCCCCCCCGCCGGTTCAAGCGCCCGGACATCGTGGAAGTTCAGGGCCTGTCTGTAGGGTCCCTTGCATTGAGAACGCTATACAGCTACAGCATTGCGCTAGGGCATCCCCAAAGGGACAACAAATATGTACCCCTAGGCGTCCCTAGAACCCCTAAAAGGCCTCAGGCCCACATTAGGGGCCCACACTTCTAACCATAAATACCACTGCAATAGTTACTCCCTGTCCATACTAGCTGTTGCTCGCTGTTAGGAATGGAGGAATGGCTCCCGAAAGTAGGCCTTTTAAAATCTGCGATACTGCAGGAACTTCCATGTTCAATTCCGGCGCTCCTTCCTCACGGACTGCCAGCAAGTACCGTATCCACAGAGCCATAACAAAGGACCTACCTCGTGTGGGAGACTATCAACATAATCACTTTGTAGTCTGAGTCTCCAAAACATCCTTGCACGATCCTGCTGCCCTTCATAGTTCATGTGTACTTCGCATACGTCCCTAAACCCTAAACCCCAAACCCTACATATCCCTGGATAACCCCTATACAACCCCTTTATCCTCGTTTAAGGGTACCTAAAAACCCCATGGCACCCTCTTGTGAGAACTCTACCCCCCATGTCTAAGGACTTTAGGAGGGACNNATGGGGACTACCTAGGGATATAGGGGTTATATAATGACTATATAAAGGTTATATATGGTAATGGGATTAAGGGTCCCTATTAGGGGTCCCTCCTAAAGTCCCTAGACCTAAACCCAAAACCTAAACCCTAAACCCTAAGAGAACTCTACCCCCCCATGAGAGCCCAGCCAAAGTTGGGAAGCCGCCATAGGTCCTCCTGGAGCTTCCACAATACTTGCGGGTTGCGGTTTAGGGTTTAGGGTTTAGGGTTTAGGGTTTACCCTAAACCCTTAACCCTGTATAGGGGTTGTATAGGGGTTATATAGGGATTATACAGGGGTTGTATAGGGGTTGTGTGAGAAGGGTTATATTATAGGGGCATTTAAGCATAATGGAAAGGAAAATGGAAGCTACTATTTAGGGTTTAGGGCTCAGGGTTTGCCAAAACTGGGGGTATCATTTTGTGGGTGCATGGTTTAGGGCACTTTTGGGCGGACGGTCCCAGCCTCTGTGGCAATAATTCATAGCATGGAGGGAATCTGCCCTTAACCCTAAACCTTAAACCCTTGATTATGAGAGGTGCGGGTGGAAATATTCTTAGGGGAAGAGATTACTTTAGGCTTTAAAGTTTCAATCTGTCTTTAGGTTTAGGCGGGTTCAATGTATGGGCCTTGGAGGCTTCAAGGTGCAGACGTTTTAGACGGTATCTAGGTTCCCCAGGAACCCTTAACTAAAAGGGTACCCTTTTTCATAAGGAGACCTCAAAATGAAAAGGGGAAAAGGATACTACAGGGGTACGTAGGGTTGGAGGTTTAAGCTGCATCGAGCGTAGGTTTGGGACCCATAAAAAATCAAACGTGTTTGGCTGTATAAGGGTTGCGTAGGGATTGAGCGTAACAAGCAGTTTAAAAAGCACACCTACCCCGATGTGGGAATTGCGGTTGAGGGCCAATTAGGCTTTAGGGTTTACGGTTTAGGCTTTAGAGGTTCAAGGTTTACAGTAAGGCTTCACGATAAATGTAATCATAATTTGAGCCCACAATGATTATGTGGGAGCCGAACTTCGCCCAAATTACATCACAATTAAACCCAATTAACCCTACATGAATGTGTTGCAACCGAACTTGCCCAAATTAGATCCAAGTTAAACCCTAAATTCTCTTTTGATGCTTGGACCCCTGGGGCTAGGCTTTGAGCATTTGAGCTACAATCAGTCTGCTTCCAGTTGGGCGAGTACAACATCTTCTGTAAAATTTAACAACCCCACTGTGAGGGTGGGGAACTACCGGGGTACCTAGAATACATCCTATCATATCTCATAGTAACCCTAAACCCTAAACCATAATACACTATAACCGCTGGCGGCCTCAGGCCATTGACTGTTGCCCCAATCTTAGTGGAGAGCATGATGTCCGGAGTCACCTGGGACTGGCTTAAGGAGCGCAGGTACTAGTCAAGCAGTTTATGTTGGCAATATCGAATAGAGTTCACGGTTTGGGGTCGACTTTTGTTGGGTTTCGGGTTTAGGGGAGATCATAGTCAAGGGATTTGTGAAGCAATAGCAGGCAGGGTTTAGGGCGCAGGCAGGCTATGGGCAGGTAACGGCATCGTATATATCGAGACACTCCAATATTCCGGGGGCTCCTAGTAAGAGCCTCAACCGAGGGAACATACCAAACCCAAACTGAGAAGTACTTTGGAGTGTCCAGTCCAGGTAGGAATTTACCTGTAGTAGATAGAATATGGCTTTGGGCATATTTTAACACGATCCCCATATACCCCACATTCTATCTACTTAAGGGGGGCTATATGAAGAGTCAGAGGTTGCAGATCGCATGCTATCATTAGACGCTCAACCTGTGATAAGAGGTCTTTGGCACCGCAAACTGGCCTTCCTGGTGCTTGTGGCAGTCCAAAACATCGAACAGCTCGGCCGAAGGCTTCAGAATTGATATCCCTTTCGGGTTTGAGGTTGCAGGGTTTAGGGTTTTCGGGCTTTGGGTTTTAGAGTTTAAGGTTTTGGGACCCCAGAGATGAGATTAGTACCTTCTTGAAGGTCAAAAAGGCGCGGTTCGAACTACCACCGGCATTTTCCACCGCTGTCGCGGGTTTCGCATGAGGCGTTGTACTCCCTCTGCCACTCTGTAAAGACGACCGTCCTTTTAAAATGGTTCTGTTCCCTAATCACCCCTAGATACCCCCTACATGCTCTAAACCCTAGCCCTGGACCTTATATACTCCCAAAGAATCTTGATACTATATAGTCTCATGATTTATTGGAGGGCTGGCCTCTTAGCTCCTACACCACATACTGGTCAAAGCAATTTTCAGGTGAGTACTTACCAGGGTACGGGTACCCTAAATCCTAAACCCTTACATAAGCCTTATATATGGGATATCTAGGAGTACATAACGGCTATATTTCCTTGGATAGATTTAGGGGAGGGCTGTCAATTTCTGGTTCTAAGCTGCTACACTTGCTGAGTGCAGCGCTCGCTGTGTCTCCAGGAAGGTCAGCAGCTGCAAGGCCTTCAGGGTTTGGGGTTTGGTTCTCTAAGCATGTATGTGACATCAGAATAGTACAATCGTAGGCTAAATGGTCCGAAGTACCCATTTTGGGAATACTTGCCCAGGTTGCCCAAACCATAAAGGAAAGACTGTATATAATGCTTGCTTTGAACCGGTAGCTGCAGGCTAAAAACACGCTGCTCCTTCACAACCTCAAAAGCTTTTAGCCCCTGAATCCTTAAATGTCGTTTCCTCCATAATCTCAAAACCTCTGCACACCCAAACGCATAAAAGCCGGTTCCACCAAGGTCCTGTAGAAGCCTAAAGACTTACCAATTTCATGTTTAAGCTGACCTGGGGTATCCTATATCTTAGTTATAGTTCTATAAGGAATCCAGGACAGTGATATTGGCAATTCAGGCCGCCATGCATTACAAGCCTTCAGATCCCCAATATAAGCCCAGATTCCATCTCATTTTGCATTTGATTCGCAACTATTCTAAACGCTAAGGCTTGACACAGACAATACTACTATGTAAACACCCTAGACCTTAAAACACAAGCCCAAAACCCGAAACCCTAGATCCTAATCCCTGGAGCCTAGTCTTGGAATCATTCACATCCTAAATCCTAGACCCTAAACCCCTAAACCCCTAAACCCTGAACCCTAAATCCAAAGCCCTAAGTGTGTTATGGCCACCTTGTTGGCTGGAGGAGGAGGAGTCGCCTCCAACTCCTTCTTGACCTGTTCAGGGAAAAAGGGGGAATAGGGTTTAAGAGTTCTAGGGTTTAGGGGTTTAGAGTTCTAGGGGTTTAGGGGTTTAGGGGCTTAGAGTTCAGGGGTTTAGGCCTTAGGCCTAGGGCTTTGGGATCTTTAAGGCTTAGGGCTGCAGGGTCCACAAGGGTCTTGACGAAGAATCAGAAAAGGATGAGCATGACAACTGGGGTTATAGAGGAGTTATAGTGAGGGCTTCATGGTCGGTAATACGGCTTCAGGGTCTATAGTTATTACATGCGGATCTATAATCAGCAGTACTGGAAAAGAACACGGAAACTACTGAGGTTTAGTGTTCACGGCTTAGGGGCTAAGAATGTACGAGTTCGAGGCTTAGGGTTTACGGGTTTAGGGTGTGGGGGTTTATGGCTTAGGGTGGAGTCAGACCTTTGTCCACCTTCAATTAGCTGGAAGACCAATTAAGGATCTAGAGTTTTAGGGGGTAGCCATTGTTGAAAGTTGATGGGTGGTGAAAGGTGGGGTCCTCAGTCCCACCAAGCCAAGCCAGAATGTGACTTCTTCCAGTTAAAACCTTGACCCAAATTCCTGCTTCGAGAATGGCCATTAAGGAAAATATCTTAGCCCCTTATAGTGTAATATAGAGACATAGGACCCCAAATAATTTTCGCAGGATCTTTATATCAAACACCATGCCACCCTACACCCTAAATATGTGCTATGAAACTCACTTTACGTCACCTGGACTATACCCTAGCCCCCCCCACCCCACTAGATGTCACGTTACGTCTTTATGGCTGACCCAAGAATGAAACACTACGGAGAAATTTGAGAAAGCATAGAGAAACCCATAGAAGCACCGTGCCGCAAATTGAAGGGACTTCCATGCCAGATTGTGGGAGGGTACACTAACTCACGGGACCTGGAACTTTAGGACACTCCCTGCAAGTAACTGGGGACTCTGCTGATGCGGGATTGGGGTGTTTAAGGTCTGAAGTGGGAATGCAGGGTTTAGGGTCTAGGGGTCTAGGGATTAAGGGTGCAGGGTCTAGGGGTTCAGAGCTTAGGGTGTAGGCTTGGGGCCTTGACTGTAGAGTTCTGTTAATGGGAAATCGGCTTGTAGCAGTCCTTTTGTCACAAATTGTGTGACTTGTGTTTGGGTATAGCAGCTCCAAGGACAGACAACTTTATAGGGTCTTGATTGAAGTTTCTGCCTTAGTTGGAGGATGTTATGCTTCCCGGCATAATCTCCACTCCTATACGCCCACAAAAATCCACCGCAAATTCTGAAGCATCGAGAAAGAATCCCACTAAAGCCCTATAACGGGTCGTAGGCCTCACAAGGGCCCATGCATAGGGAGCCAACCCAACTTACCTTCGACAAGTAGGGCGCAGTGCCACCAAGTCGTTTATCTTCCCTTTAGATCTCTAGATTCAACCAATGACTGGTCACTGTTTCAGAGCCTGGCAGATAGGCTGTCTGATTATACAATTTTTGTAACAGACATCTCTACTTAAAGGTAATATATTGAGGCCAACAATGCTGAAGTCCAAACCTCTCCTCCTAAGTCAGTGTATGAAGCCATCGCTACCCCAAAGTTTAACGGCTTCCGAATACGTGGAGTCCGCAAAAACAGTAGGCCTTAGACGGAGCAATCCTTGCGAAGCCCCTACCCTGTCCCAGACAACATGGAACCCTGCATACACTAAACTGAACCCTAGGGCCTCAGCCCTAGACCCTGAGAACGGTTGTCCCGTAGAGCGGTTTGTTTTTTTTTTGGGAGGGGGTCGATGTTAGCTTTCGGATGCATACCAAACTGCCCAAGGGGTCCATGTAACTATATAGTATGTACTTAGGGCCCAGCGGGGTTTCCAGGTGACTACTTTGGGGCCGAAGAATACATTATGAAGCTGCATGGACTCTTTGGGTTACAACAGCCTACAATGAAACTGTTGCCAACCTAGGGAGGAAATCTTGCATCACCGACGGACCTTGTACCGATACCCTAGTCGGGGGGTGACATCTTGTACAGACATCAACACCCCAACGTCCTACACACACTGGCTCTCTCTCTCTCTCTCTCTCTTGCATCCTTTCTCGTCTCTGTTGTTTGGGTTGGGTCTCTCTCTGCCTCCCTCCTAGACCTCAATTCCCTCACCTTACAGGTGATTAGCAGGGAATGAAGGAATGGAATGCGTACAATCAGCTAGTATGGGCATCACTTCCTCCATGCCCCGCTAACCCTAAACCCACATCCTACCTAAGCCCTAATCCTGGACCCTAAGCCTGAACCCTCAACCCTGAACTCCAAGCAACAAGATGTGAGCTATAGTCTAAACTCCTAGTATCCCCTTTCATAACCCTTATAATAGTCCGCTATACAATCCCCTATATAACCCCCCCCCTTGAACTCTCTTCCCCAATAACCAGGGCTACAAAAAACCTATTATAGAGACCCAAAAAGGAAGCCCAACAAGTTTAAAGCTCTTCTATTGGCTAAGTTAGTTAAGGAGTTCAGGCTATAGCTCATGCAGTGTAGCATCGCCTTCTCAACTGCCTTCTCCAGAGGTTCTTCGGCCTCGGAAGCCTCGAGCTCCTCTCAGGAGACCAGTTACTAACCCCCACGCAACTTACTGGAGGTTCGTAGGGGGCAAGGGAATATAGTCCCCCGTAAATAGATAGAACATGGCTTTGGGTATATCATAATAAAATGTCCTTAGACCCCATATTCTATCTACTTAAGTGGGACTATATGTCTAGGGATTACATTCCTTTCCACCAGTCAGTTGAGCCTCTCCTTGGAGGCCCTTGGAGGTTGCGGCTACTCAGGACAATTCTGCCTTTGTTTCGGGGTGGCAGAGTCCGGGGGGTGGGGGGATTCCTCGAAGGGGGAGAAATTAATCATTGTCATGATCCTTATGTAATGTAGGATTGCCAAATGCTTGCAGAATTCAAAGGAAAGAGGAGGGATGCATCAGGTTCTCGTGAGTCTTCAATCCTAAAAATCCAACTACCCTCCATTTAAGCCTAAGTACCTACTACTAAGGGCCCCATAGCCCCAATTAGGGATATTAGGAGGGTCCTGGATAACAAATTAGGAATTCGGACTGCTGGCTTGCAGAAGCGTGGGAGTACGGATACGAACTTCGCATCTATCCACTTTGCTTCAACAAACTCATATCGGGTTAGTGGGGAATAGAGAAAATGTTATATAGTGAGTATATAGGGATTGCATAAGGATTGCATTGCCATGTTCCCTACTACCCCGCCGGGAAAGATTTTGGGGTCTCTCTTCAAGTTAGGGGTCCCTTGCACACAAACGGACAAAGAATCATCCGTAGTATGAGAGGAGCAAACCCTAAACCCTAAACCCTAAGCCCTAAACTCCAAACCCTAAGCCCAAACCCTAAACCCAAATCCCACAATTTTGAGACATCCCGGTACTTGCTTGGAAAGTAGCGCTCTTTCAGGGCTTGGGCTACGGATCTCCCACCTCAGACTGTCGACCAGGAGATTTGACCCAAAACCTTAAGCCCCAAACCCAAAACCCCAAAACCCCAAACCCAAACCCCAAATCCAACTTCTTTAAAGGTTTGAATGTTCTGGAGTGTAGGCTTGACCTGACCCCCCCTGTCCTGCCTGCAGCTCTCTTATCTATGGCTGACAATCCTCCTACCCTAAGGCTCCTTGAGCGTCCAATGTAGTTCCTGTTTGGGTTTGGTATGGTTCTTGGGTAAGGATTCTTATCAAGACCCCCCAAAAAGGTACTACATTGGAGGGTCCAGATAAGGCTCCTGGACCCTCATAATCGGATCCTCAACTCAACCCTAGCCCCCAAAGCCCAAACCTTACCCCTGAAAGCCCGAAGTAGTCCTAGGAGCCTTCGGGTAGTTGAAGCCATCCTAACTTAACCAGATGAACCACATTGCTAGACCTCTAATACCTATACACCCTCCCACTACCCTCCATTGAGGCCTAAGTACCTACGATTCAGGGCCCTATGACCCTGATCAAGGGTTTGGAGGCCTGGCCCTAAACCCTAAACCCTAAACCCTTCATTCTTCAAAGCCCTCAGCCCTGCCTCAACCGGAGGAGGCGCCTGTTAGAGGGTTTACGTCGGATGGCCGTTGCACGGGCTTCGTTGAAACAGATTCTGTATTCAGACCGTTGTTAGGAATTTCTGGGAGATACTGCAGGTAATACATATATATATATATACACATGTATACATGTGGGGGTTTCCCAAAATTAGGAGTACCCCCCCTAATAAGGAATAAAATATATTAGAGGTCCACCTATTTTGGGAAACTACCACATATATATATATATATGTATATACACACCCTGAACCCTAAACCCTAAATCCATATGTATATACATCTATATTATCTATTTATACCCTAGTCCAACCCTAAACCCTAAAATATATAGATGTATTAGGAGCTCCCAGGACCCATTCCTAAAATAAGCAAAGGAAAGATGTAGGCGTCCCCCCAAAAGCTACTGGCACGTAACGTGGCTTCAGGCTGCTAGGTTCTTACCTTTTTGCAATGCCGAAGGGTCCATGTAGGTATATAATTAGTACCTGGACCCCAAAAGTAGAAAAAATGAAAGCCCAAACCCCTAGCCCAAAAGGTCATTATTCTACATACTTTCGGGGTTCGGGTATATACTGAGGGCCCAAAGGTGTTCCCTTATAACTACTTTAGGGCCCAAATATATCTTATATAGCTAACTGGACCCAGTGGCGATATTGCTGGGGAGAAGGGGAACACCAAACCTGCGGGAATTAGCCGAAGTAACTTTCACAAACTCTGGAAAATGCCGCAAGCTCCAAAAGATAGGGTTGCGCACTATACTACTCGTTTTAGATTAGCTCCCGTCATAACGGAAGGAGATCAAAGATAAGGACAAGGCGCCATCCATCTGGCAAACTGGCTGGCAGCTATTTATTCGGACCGGGGGGTTCCCAACTCTGACCGGAAAACCACATCACAGCCAGTTCTGAAGTTCTGAGCACAATCAAAATTCAGATCCTTCTCACCGAGCATTCTAACCCAGCTTCTAAGTAAAATTCAGATCCTTCTCACCGAGCATTCTAACCCAGCTTCTAAGTACCCTCTTCCAAAAAATGTACTTTTCCGGCGGGTTGATAGGCGGCCAAGAAATGTAAGGAACATCACTACCTACCCAGTTGCTAGGCCAACTTTGTCTTGAAACATGATGGACCCCGCGTCCGTCAGGCACTTGGGGATTATGCAAGGAGGTCTCCTCTTGTCATGAGGTTGCTCATATGTAGGATTTAGGGTAAATGGGTGGGTTAACAGTGGAGACGGATGGTTGTACGTACCAGAAGCTTTAGTTGGGGGAGGTATAAGTACAGTCATGTGGTCATTTCCCTGATATAAGGGGACCTCACATAGACCAAAATATATTATGATCTATTATGGGAACCCCCCAGAATGGTACCTCGAATTTTATGGGAAACCCTAAACCCTATACCCTAATCCAGGGCCGCACCCTAAACCCTAAACCCTTGAGTCCAAGGCATCCTTCATCTGGTTCCCTATTGGCATGAAGGGCTTCCGCTGTAGGGTTTATGGCTTAGGGTGGGTATCATGACCCTCAAATCCTTAAACCCAAGAAATTATGGGAGTTTAGTATGTTAAGGTCATGCAGGAATTTTAGTATCAAAAAAAGTCAGGTAGTATCGTCATAATGAAGCCCTGAACCCGAAACCCTAAATGCTGAACCGGCTTCCGCAGGATTAAAAAATGAGAGCTGGATTCGACAATCTCCCCATCAATATGCTCAGGCGTAATCCGTCGAGCGTCCTCGAGCTTAGGCATTTCCGCCCGGAAAAAGGGCCAAACACCCTCGTAGAGTTCACATCGAAATTGGTCAGAGCATAGACTAGGAACTACGCACCAAGCAGGTTGTTAACAAAACGGTTCTGGAAACCCCAACCGCCAGAACACGGAACGATACATCCATCACATGGCTATATGACAGCATCCACATTTGAGCAGTTGCCAAAATCCACCGTCGCATTCGTTCCCATGCCCAGTCCTCATTTGAGCTACAATCTAAACTCCTAGTATCCCCATTCATAAGCCCTACATTAGTGCCATATATAATCCCCTATATAAGCCCCTTTATGGAGTTTAGACCCTAAACCCTAAACCCTAAACCCTATATAATCCCCTATATAAGCCCCCTTTAAGGAGTTTAGACTATGACTCATTTGGCAAGGCCCGCTCGCTGCAACCCGCCCGAGCAACTTTTTGTCTTGGCGTCTTCTATATCACGCTTCATCTGAGCCCCAGGTGGAACGAGTGCTCAAATCCAAGTTGCCAAAATATGGGTAAATGGTGAATAATAGGGTTTCCTTGTGATAGTAACTTGAAACTAAGTTCCTTGACAGCAACCCAGGAATATGTAGCACATTCATTCCTTCTGGAGCTCAAGTTGTCAAGGGCCCCGGGGAAGCCTGGGTTTAACCCAATGTGCCTCCTGGCACCACCACTACTTTGCTGGTTCTTAGCACGGAATGGAGAAATATGTTATACAGGGCTTCTATAGGGATTATGGTCTCTTCTTGCCTGCTAAGAACCAGTAAGCTACACTTAGAAATCGATCGTCAAACCCTTGACTAGGCCAGACTCCTACGCCGAAATCTTGTTTAAAACTGAATGGTCTTGGGTCTGATACGGGCCAGAGGGACTTAGCCTAAAGGCTCCATGTAGCTGTATAGTATATACCTAGCGCCCGAAGGGGTTCGCATATATCTATGTTAGGGCCCACGTCAATAGAGTCTATATACTATATGGCTACACGGACCCTTTGGGTAGTAAGTGGGGCTCAAAGACCAAAAGCCTCAAATCCAATGCCTTCCAAGGGAAGTTACTTGGACTTACAATAGATCATCCTATGTATCGCGCTTTTGGCGGGACCCTAAAATCTGACCCCTACGTAAATCCCACGTGCTGCGCTGCAGTATGCACTACATCCTAAACCTAAACCCTAAGCCCTAGACCCTAAACCCTAAACTCCAACCCGTCAACCTCAAATCTTTAAACCATCTTGGCCCCATGGGACTCAAAGCCGCAGCGCTGCGGCTGCAGCCCGGTGGCAGGCGCCGGGCAGCGGTGAGGAAAGTGGCGCCCAGGCGCCCGAGGCGTCGCGAACCTCCGGTTGCTCCAGGGCCTCGGGAAGAAGGAGGAAGTTCAGGATTTTAAGGCTACTTTGGGGGTTTAGAGTTAAGGGTTCAGGGTTTTAGGGCTGAAGCTTTTGGATATTAGGGGTTAAGGGTTAAGGGGATGTGCGGCTTAGGTTTAGGGATTTAGGGTTATGGTGCATTGCTTAGGATTTTAGAGATTAGGGCTTAGTATTTTAGGGTTTAGGATTTTAGGGTGTAGGGTTTAGGATCTTATGGTTTGGCGTTTTGGATTTTAGGGTGTAGGGTTGCTGAAGGTAGCGTTCTGAAGCTGGGGAACTTCTACGAAGGTTGAGGGGTCTGGGGGCTTATGAGTCAGTTTCGGTCAGGGCTTAGCAGCTTATCTGTGGGCATACTGTACGCATACATATGTGATGTGCATATTTGCCCTTCATGAAATACGCAGGCATGTGCATGCGCATGCACATAGACGGGTGTATACCGCATGCAACTGAAAAGAAGACTTGGGCACATGGGCTCCTTGATTTGGTGGGCTAATTCCAGGTAAGAACAGGCATTTCATGTTGCAAAATGATGACGACTCGGGTTGAGATTGCAGGTTCGGGCTGCCGGTCATTCAGGTCCTTAACGCACTCCGGAATTTCAAGGTACAAGACTTTGGATTTCAGAGCACCGGAGCTGGTTTTGGAAACAGAGCTTGTTGGCGGCTCATTCTTCCTTTTAATGGGTTCCAGAGTCATGGATGAGAGAAGATGGACAGTCAACAAGTGCACCATCTAGAAATCATTCCGGTGTCATGATGAAGCACAGGGGTGAAGTAAGATTTCAAAACCCTAAACCCTGAACAGCTGTTCCGCGAGCTCCCGTTGAAGGGCGTCGCTGCTGTTGACCGCAATGCTTGCCAAGATACATCAGTGCCATTGCAGCCGCCGAAGACAAAGATCTGCAGAACTTGAGACGACACTGATTTCTGACTCTCACTTGTCTGGTGAAACGATTGATGCTTCAAACTTTGTGATAAGCAGGCTGCAGATTTTGCAACTTCTGAGGTTTAGGAAGGCTGGCTGGAAACTCCGGCACATGGCGGCTTTCGGGTTTTATGCATCCTGCTTGGGCTGGCCGACAAGATGCTGCAAAGTTGTAGAGGTTGGGGTTCGAGGCCGGGCCCACCAAAAAAACGAAATAAAGAACAACACACCAAATACTACCCGAGAAGGAACTTTTATCACTGACCACCTCAAAATGGACCCATGAATTCTATATAACCCAGTATAGTAGTTTCCATGTTCTTTTCCATTATCCTTTCTTTTTTTCCCCAATAGAACCCTAATATTACCCCAATGCAGAATTCATCGCAACCAGAATTCACACCCATCCCAGGCTCACCGCCCTAAAAAACTGAATCCGCAAGAGCACCATGCGCCTTGCCGGCAGCAGCAGCTGCCCCAAAATGATGGCGGGGCTGCCTACAGTGCAGGTTTTTGGGTTCAGGGCCTCTGCTTTGGGGGGTAGAGTCTGTATAGAAAGAGGGTCAGATTTGAAGTTTAGGGTTTCGGGGAAGAGGGGAGGGGGAAGCCACGCGTTTACGGTTGCACCGTTGGTTCACCTCATGCCCCACGCTTGAAGATGTAGGGTTCTGGGGCCTGGTGCTTTCGATTGGCAAAAGGGTAGAGAGACCACGAATAAGGATGTAGCCGTGAAGTCTTCAGCAGTCGTGCACTGCTGGAAGAATTGCCTTCTGAAGGCATCACCACTTGCGCCGCTGCAACTACCAGCTTCAAAAGAAGCATGACAATTTCTGAAAAAGACAGAGCGGATATCTTATGATGCAAGTTCCCCAACAATAAGTCGCAACTGTTAGAAACTTGCCAACCATTGTATGTACATATATAAATATATATATATATATATCAAAAACCACGACGCCACCCCGCAATCCTAACTCAAGTCCACCTTCAACCGTAAAAGCCTTCAGTTGTAGCGTTCGAAATCATGACTTTTGCTTCAGGTTCCTAAAGCTGAGGGTCACACCATAATTCAAAATCCCCTAACCGCTGAAACCTAAACCCTGAGCCCTAAACCCTAAACCCCCTAAACCCTGAACTTCCTGAACCTTATGCCCACTTCCTCGCATGCCAGGGTCTGAAGCGGCTCCACGATCTCCCAGGACTTCGGCTCTGTGAGCTCCAACCGCTCCTTAACTTTTCTGGTGCTCAACGGGGAATGGCAGCTTAGGTTTTAGGATTTAGGTTTTAGGGTTTAGGTTCTAGGATTTAGGTTTTAGGGTTTAGCGTTTAGGTTTTAGGGTTTTGGTTTTGGTGTTTAGCGTTTAGGTTTTATAGGGTTTAGGGTTCAGGGTTTAATGTCTTGTAGGTTTCGCCTGAAATGTTGTGGATATGGGGGTTGGGGTTCAGGGTTTAAGGGTTTGGGGCTTAAGGTGGGGGACACTGGAGTGGAAACTTACCCTAAACACCTAAAACCTACAGGCCGTGGCTCCACGACGGCCAGGCTGATGCCACTACAGAGCCCGCCGATGGCGTAGAGAGCGCGCCCCGCGGCGCCTGGAATGCAAGGGGTTTAGGGGTATAGGGTTTAGGGGTTTGGGGTATAGGGTTTAGGGTTTAGGGGTTTAGGGTTCAGGGGTTTAGGGTTTAGATTGGGTACTGCCCCCGCCCTGTAACAGTCGATATTAAAGGTCATATTGAGAACTATACATAGCCATATCGACAATATTATCCAACTGTTACAGAAGGGAGACCGTACCCAATCTTTAGGGTTTAGGATCGAGGATACAGGGTTTAGGGAAGTATAGGATTTAGGGTGTAGGATTCAAGGTTCAGGGATTACGGCTTAGGGTTTGAGGTTAAGGGTTAGGGGATGATGGAGAATACCGTGGGAAAAAGATTTGAAAATGAAACCGAAACCCAGGGTCCCTTACATGTGGTTATAGGCTATAGGGTAACAGAGAATTAGTGATAAAGCTTGCCCTTGCAAGTGGCTCTCAGAGACACAAATCCTTGGGACTATGACTCCGAACAACAATGTCTCAGGGCTTGAATAGTGACTTTGACGGTACTGTACTCAGATATGAGCTCAGAACTACAAGCCATCAATTGATCGTCTCATCGGCAATCGAATAACAAACATGTCGGTGCCGCTCGTCGGAAACTCAGAATGCCAGTAGCGAAGACTAATGGCAGCGAGTCCTGTGAAATCACTATGGGCCAATGGGGTTTGGCGAATCCATGATGAAGACCCAGCTAGAACTGACTACCCCTGAACATAGCCTGCCTGCAGCAGCCACGAGGGCAAAGGCGAAGCGCGCCTGCTTCCTTAACTTCCCAGAATCCGCTGTGAACAGTCTAACTAAGGTTTTGAAAGGTGCATACACACACGCCTGCGCGGGTGAATGGGTGGGCTAGTGGGTGGGTGAGTGGGTGGATAGATGCGTGGGTGCGGGTACACCTAAGTATATGAGTACGTAAGAAAGGAGCAATTACGCAAGTAAGCAGTGGTGGGCCAGCATAAATGAACAGGGCCTCTACAAGGTGTCGTGGCGGCTGCTAACGTAGATCCAGGCAAGCAAGGGAGCAGATCGACAAGACGTCCACCGGGCCGACATTACCTGGATACGCCCTATATGGCCCCTACATTGCTGAAAACCAGTCCCAGATACTTTCTTGCCTAACTTACGTAAACACTTGTCCATGTAGACAATTGTTCGAGAAGAGGAATCTTGGACTCACTGTTCCTCTGTAAAGGTCGGTTCTGCGGATCAGAATACATGCGTTAACAAATAATCTTATGGGAGTTACAGGGATGCTCAGGATGAATCCAAATATGAGCCTTGCGAGGAGTCCTTGCGCTCCATCAGTCACCACCAGGTCCCCTGAGTGTAGGTTGAACAGTTCCTAGGTGCTGTAAAAAGATATGATGACATCCAATAGTACTTCTCACAGACAATGCAGGCAGCTCGCTTACACTCGACAAAACCGCCCAATATTCTTCCTGGATGCACAAGACAGGCCTTAACTGAAACCGCCTGATCTTCTGCACCCGAAGAACTGACCTGGACTTTTGAATAGCTGGCAGCAAACAAAAGGCTTTACAATGAAACTCCAGCTTCAGCGAGGGCAGCGTCCTCCACTGGCCGTGCTTGCCTCTGGAAGGACAGGTGCGTCTGCCAACGTGGAACTCTTTTCCGATCTGCGAGATACAACTTGACATGAATGGTTTGCGGATTTGAAGCTTTTTTTTTTTCTCGAAGATCGCTTGTTTGGGACGGGGACCTGCTACTTTAGCACATGTTCTTTAATTGCAAGAGACGCACATGTTCTTTAATTGCAAGAGACGGGTGCATCCTTGATCAATTGGTCCCGGGAGCCCGCAGAAAATTTTCCAGGCCCGGGAGCCTAAGAGGTCCGAAAAGCTTTGTCTGCCTTCAGTCCTTGGATGGTTGCATATGAGAATAATTGTCTGGGACTTCATGACAGCGACTATGTTCATATTCAAATCTATATATACCATGCTGCTAACACCAATTGTGATAATATCACCTCACTTTCTTACCATTGAGTTCTGTCCGTGTGTCCGTCCGAAGACGAGAAGAGGCTTACAAAGAAGTCTACGAGGCTTGGTTACGTCAGTCCACGCTGTTTAGTGAGCCATGTGAGCAAATTGCTGGAAGAGTGTCGGGGCAGGGACTTTCAAAAAAGCCAACAAGCCCTTACACACCAAGCGTACGCAATCTAAGCTCCACAGGCTGAGCAAGGCGATGCATAAGTGCTGGCGACAAACCTGCCAACTGGGATCTGCCAGAGCAAGATCATATTCCAACCCTCTTGCTGCATACGGCTCTACAGCAGGAGAGTGGCCCGATCGCATCCGTCTTCACGAAGCAATGATGACATGCGTGGTTAGAAACTACCCGCTTACACGTCAATCACCAACCACTGCAGAGAACCCTCAGCACCCAGCAGTCAAGGAAAATGGGTGCTGGCTTTTGTGTGGTTGACTTTGCCTTCGAGGAAGTTTATAAGCGAAGGGAAGCATTCACTGCCACTTAGACGTCTAGACTAGCATCAAAGCGAGCGGGGGTACGGAGCCCTACAACTTTATTGTTTCATGTGCCTTCCAAACTTTTTATCTGAATCCATCTGCTAGCCTCATGTATAACCCTTTACTTGTAATGCTGCAGCAAAACTTGACCTCAACCTAAACTAGGGTAATGTGCAGCTACATAGGGTATGTAGGAATTCATAAACGGATATAGGGCAATATACGGATTATATAGGGATTACACAGGGGTCTCTATCTATCTATCTATTTATCTATCTATCTATCTATCTATCTCTACATTTATATATATATAGGGATTAGGCCGTTAACCGAACCTGCCTGCAGATGGCACAAAGCCCTCCACCACGTCAGTGGCCGTGCCAGCCACCGAGGCCCCACCGGCAACGATGCACCTAGGCGATCCAACTAAGATCTTCTAGGTCTCATCGGAAACTTGTGCAAGGAGTATATCATGAGGATGAGACCAGGCACTCTCAGCAGGAGAGCTAGCGCATGATGCAGGGATTCATGCTGGGCGCCTTCTTGCCAAGGTAGGTTTCGGAACTGGTTGAACACGTCGCGTTCTAGCTTACGCAGATCAATATAAGCACATTAAAATCTTCACATCTCAAATTTTGGTAGGCGCGAACACCTCACGCCATTGTTGGCATGCATGGCTGATGCGGATGGGTAAGCTGGAGGCTCCCATGACCACGGCTCCCATGAGTCGGGAAAGGGCGAGGCTGCGCGCACGCAAAAGTCCAGCCGAAGCTGTGAGAATTCTGTTTAAATAGACCACTGACTTCAGAGCCAGCTCTGGTGATGTCAGCACCCAATCCAACAAGTAGTTAGGACCAGGACTGCATGTGTTGATTCCGCAACGGGCACGCGCGTGGGTGCAATTTATGCCTGGAATTGCACACAGCGGGCAAGACCTACTGACAAGCACAGCCAGCGCAGCTCATGCCCCGATGCACTCTGACCTCTTTTCTGGCGCTCGAAAGCAGTTGCACTCACACACGAGCTCCTTCAAAGACCACCGTGCGCCACTCCTCGTCTGGTTCTCCAGAGCTTCTGCCCAGAAACCTGAAGTTCCACAAGCTCGTAGGATCGACAGCCAAATGACCGTGGCAGACCCGCGAAATTCGCCAGGCTGTTGTGGCAGTGTGCTCTGCAGCTGCCTTAATGGAGTGAAACTGCAGCCACTGGCCATCAGATTCTTTCAAAGAAGCCTCCACGTGCATACCCTTGCGTCTGGCTTGCTGCCGTCGGGCCTGAAGTGCACACGCATGTTTCACGTTCTCGGAAGCTGTGACATACTCCAGGTTTAGCAAGTGATTGTTTGCCTTGTGACCATCTTTATGATTGACTTGCAGGTCTGGTTGCGCAGGTTGGCCAAGAAATGTGGCAGCGACTAAACGATGAACCATATAATTTCGCTTGTTCTTTGATGCGACATGATATCCATTCGCATTCAGATACCCGCGAGAAACAACGTCGCCATTTCTGGATGTCGACCGAACTCTCCCATGATCACTGACCATAAGGCCTGAGATTCTGCTGTCATTCCCAGGATAACTTGCCAGTTTCCATATCTCATGATCAAGCTGCTCTGCCTCTACCTCAACCACGGAAGCAGCCCGGAACTCATAACTTGCACCATTGCCGGGACAGTTCGCCCGCAAGCCGCGACGGCAGCTCAATATGCAGTGCTGCGACACACCCAATGACCGCGCAGCTGCCGACTGTGAAGAAGCATGTACCCACGGCTGAGTACCACAAGCTCTCCAGAGAATTGGCTGGCCTCTGTTAGGCTTGATTGACCATGCATGGAGTGCATTCTCTGCGGGTGTTACATACTCCAGGTTGGAGACGCGGTTGTTTGAGCGATCACCATCCATGTGATTAACCATCCAACGGTCAGAACTGGACGGCAGTCCTAGGAACGCTGCTGCCACAAGCCGATGCACGTAGTAGTGTTGCCCTCCAATTTTGACACGGTAGTACCCAGAACATTTCAGGGAGCCATAACTCACCGCGCCCCTTGACGTCTCTACCCGTCCATGGGAGCTCACCCGCCAAGTGGTGCCAGTCCACCTGACCTGTGGGCTTGCAAGTCCTGACACCGAGGTTGTGTGTTGCAACTGCAGCGGCCAAGATGGCCGAAGAAAACGGAGCGGGAGCCTTGTCCAAAGCATGCCTGAAGGCTTGATGCCATCTAGCTCAAGGACTTCACCGGCAATCCTGGACAAGTAGAGCTTTCCACCCTTGACACGTAATTCCGAATGACTTATAATGCTGATCCAAATGCAACAGTGAAAGAGCCCAATGTGAAAGAAGCAATGAAATTAATGAAATTACCGTTGTATTCATGCCTGGCTGAGCCCCCTCAGGGTTTTTTCTGTGCCCATGTGCAACTCTTCAGCAAAGACAACAGTGTGCAACAAACCATGGATGCACGCAGCTTCTGCTTCGGCCAGACATAATTTCGCTGTAACCCTATCTGCTGGTTTTTATAGATAGGGGGGAACCCAATATAGACCGCACAATACGTTTTCCTTGTTTTGGGGACCCCCAAAATTTGCCACCCCTTTTTTGGAAATTCCATCTGAGCGCTGCAAATGTGTCTGGGCGCCAGGCTGATGCTGGACAAAGACAGCCGCACACTCGAACCTGTCCGTAGGCGGGGGACTGCAAAAATGGGCTTTAGTATGCAAACGCTAGACCCCAACCTTCAACAGCTCATAGGATCAGGAGCACAGGGAATCACAGATTCTTTCTTTGGGTTCATATTCTGCAGATTTCTGTGAAGAGCTCACGGCCCAAGCGTGGCGGGAGGCCGGCTTCCGGGCATAAGCAAAATTTTGAGCCAAACAAATTCCAGCCAAAGACAAGCTGGCTGCCTGGGTAGTTGCCTTTAGACGCTTTACTAGGGTAGGTTTGGGGGCTCGATAAAAATTGGAAATTTCGTGGCTTCATGAGGAGTATAAAAGGATTGAAGCTAATGAAGATTAGATATTATGTTCAAACCTACTCCAGTTTAGGGGCTCCCCCAGCCCTCATTGATCCAAGGAAGCTAAAGCATACATTTTTGCTCACGCCGTGACCGCTCTTAGATCCGACCGAACATTATTCCATACCATCCAAGCACTCCCAATGTGAACTCGTAATACTCCCAAATCCTGATCGTGACATCCTGGGATCCCCCAAGAAACCCTCAATGCTGAGGCTTTCAACCCACCAAACCCCAAACTCTTCATCCACCAACGTTTTGAACGCTTTGCATTAAACAAGGGTCCCCAACGCCTGAAATCCGCAAAAGCTTTCTGAACCTTTGATTCGGCCCACCCTAAAACCCTGAAACGTCCTTCTAACCCCTTAGCCCTAGACTCAGGCCAAACCAAAGCAGATAATTAATGGGGATTGCTGGGTTAGTTTAAGGCATACAGCGGTTATATAAGCATGCTTACTAACTCCCCCCTAAACCCTTTGCCCTAATCCCTAAAACCTATAACCCGAAACCCTAATCCCAAAAACCAAAAACCTACACCCCAAAACCCTGCACCCTAAACCCTACACGTACTGAGTCCCCACAACCCTCTCAAGCATTACCCCTATATAACCCCTACATACTATAGTAGTTTCCATTTTGTTTTCCATTATCCCTCTATAACCCCAATATACTAAGCAGGCTCATGCCTAAACCCTAAACCTTAAGCCCTATAACCCTAAACCCTAATACCCTAAACCCTAATGCCCTAAACCTTAATGCCCTAAACCCTATAACCCTAAACCTAAGCCCTATAACCCTTAACCCTTAACCCTAGACCTTAATACCCTAAACCGTCAAGCAGACCCGGGCCTGGGGGTCGGCAGTCTGGGCAGCGGCTGCCAAAGCCCCGATCGCAGGTCCAGTCGTAGGGCCTCCCAAAAAGGCCACTTGATGCATGGGTTTATGTAGGGTTAAGGGGTTAGGGTTTATGGTTAAGGTAGGGTTAAGGGATTAGGGTTAAGGGTTTGGGGATTAGGGTTTAGGGTTTAAGGTTCTGTCTAGGTGTGCGGGACAGGTTGCTTGGTCCATGGTGCTTATGCACCGTTTCCCCATTTTATGGGTTCCCCCACCACCTCCCATTCTTCAAACACTCGACAGTATTCCGAAGGATCAATATTCCTAAGGAGCCCTATATATATATATTCACTTACCAATAACCTTTATAAAAATGGGGTTCTGGTTACCCCAACCCCCTAAAAAATCAAAGACCCTATGACTCTCATATGACTCTTCTGGAGGGCTTGGAATCGCGGTACTGCTGCCAGAAAACCTCACTTCGGACAGAGGTGACTAGCTCATGCTGAACTGGAAAAGGGGAGAAATGGTCTATGGGCGGAGGAACAATGAAGTGTCTTCTTTGATGTAATTTGAAGCTTCCACTTACGCGGTATGTCCACAGCGGGAATTGAGAAGGACTCAAATGGGCTTGGAACTTAGAGGTAAAAAGCATGGATCAATCGGCAGCAGGTGCCCTGCAAGACTTCAGCAGAGCTGAACTTTATGCATTGGCCCCACTCAATGTTCTAAAGCGCTAGACACACATGTAGGATACAACCTTACCCCATGTTGAGCACTATAATATGCCCCTAAAAAAAGAACTCATGTGATATCAGTTGGGTACCCATCTCACCTAGCTTACAGGGGCCAAGTTGAAGCTCCTGGCACGGCCTCTTGAAGGCTACAAGGAGAGTCTCGGAATGTGTATAGTATATATACATATATATATATATGCGTAACGGAATCTTAAATGGGAAGCCTTGCACTCCCAAAAAAGGCAAGAGCGGACGCTTAAGTCAAAACATACACACCTTGCAATTCGCATGAGCTTTAGTCTAAACTCCTAGTATCCCCCGCAATAAGCCATATACTGGTTAGCCACCATAAACCAACCTTCTAATAATGGTAGGGTTATGTAGGCCCCAACATGTTCAAGGCTACCTACCCGCTACCCAGCAACTAAGCTTAGGCCTGTGAACTAGGCCGGCCACTCTGGAGCCCGCCGAAGGTGTAGACCTCAGGCCAGGAAAGCATGCAGCTGAAAGCAGGAATCTGAAAAACCAAGGGCTTCAGGCATTATATATGAATTGCAGGGAAAGATGGCAGGCAGGCAGTTTAGGCGCCGTCTAGGTTTATAGTCATGCTGGACGTTGTTCAGAAGTCCGTTGCCTGTTCGCAGTGTTTGTTCAAGTTTATGCCAAGCATGCAAATAGATGCTTTCCGTGCGATCTGGCGCTGGTCCTTGTTGTGCTATGTATAGGGGTCAAAGGCGACATGTACAAACATCAAACCCTGCGAAATCAACAAGATGTGGCAATAGATCAACGACCACTGACAAGGTACCTTCTATGGCAAAAGCTCGGCACCCAAACTATAGAGATCTGCAGCCTAACATGAACTCTGCTGACACTGCACAAACTGCCGAGAAGGGTTGGAACCTAAGCGCCGAAACTCCACGATGCCTGCATAAAACAGTCATGGCCATTCTTGTATAGCCCTCAAAAGGGCCCCGCGTGATCCTTGCATAGCCTTACACGTGTTGGCTCTAGACCGCCCAAGCAAACCAAGCATGTGTCCCAAAGGTTAACTTGGACGTTGCAACCATGCAGACCCATAGCCCTCCCCCCAAAAACATTAGGCCCAAGTATTTGCTTTGCGGTAGCGTGGACCGCTCATGAGGCATACCTGTGTCTTGCCAACCCGACATGGGCGAGAGACGTAGCCACCCCCAGCAGCGGCTGCCACGTGCGTGCCGTCGCCTGGACCGGCGAAGGATCAAGGGTTTAGTCATTCTTTTGGTGTCAACTCCAAAACGAAGCTTCAAGAGTTCCTGAATGGAGTCCATTGTACTCTATTGTTACACCGCTCGAGGGCTTCGGCCCAAAGGTTCTCAGTTTTTTGCGCAAACGGTTACGGTCTAAACCATTTTTCAGGAAACTATCGGACTTTGGAATTTGGGCACGGAGAGATATGAATGGCGTCTGTAGGCTGTGGCCATGGCTCAATAGCCAGAAGTCGTCCCGTAGATCCCTACAGCCCACCAGACTTCCGAACCTCCCATACCCCAAATTCACCCCTCAATCTTCTACAACCTTCAAGCGGCGTGTGTTGAGAGAAAGCCCGTAACGGAGAGACCGCCTTGAACCCAGCCAAACCCGCAACAAACCCAGAAACAGGAAAAACAAAAAACACAACAGACACTAAACCCTAAACCCCTAAACCCCAAACCCAACAACCCTAAACCCTAAATCCTATAACCTGAAGCCTAAACCCCTAAACCCCTAACCCTGAACCCCAAACCCAAGAACCCTAAACCCTTAACCCTAAAGCCTAAACCTTACACCCCAAAACCCTTAAACCCTGAACACAAGAAAACAATCTAGCCTTCACCACCGCGCGGCAGCGGCTCCCAGGAGCCGCGCTCAGCAAAGCCAACGTCAACCTAGGGTTTAGGGTTTAGGGTTTGGGGTTTAGGGTTTAGGGTTCAGGGTTCAGGGCCCTAAACTTTAACTCTAAGCCCCTAAAACCCATGCCCCCTTAGCGTTTAGGGCCCTAGACCCTCAATCCTAAACCTTTGGGGTTTGGGGGCATTGGGTTTTAGGGGTTTAGAGTTTCAGAGGTTTAGGGTTTAGGCTTTCGGGGTTCAAGGTAGTTTTCAGGTTCAGGGGGTTGAGGTTTACAGGGTCTACCCAAGGGCTCCTATGTAGTTTTTCTTTTGGGTTTCTTATGCCCCGCGCCAAGGGCCAGTCTAGAGTTTAGGGTTGAGACTGTTCAAGGAGTCCTTTCCACAAAGAGGACCTTCCAAAAAGTCCCGGAAGGGATTTTGCGCCTAAATAATAAAGTTCAAGCATTAAACGCCATAATCTGGGGAGTTTGGGGTACCTAAGACCCGGTTGTTTTGCTACTTGGGCCCGGAGGGGTCCTTGTGGCTAAGATGTGTTGAAGCCAAGCCACCAAGCGCTCGCCCCAGCTCCTGACTCAAACTACATGAGACTTGCCAAAGTAGGGGGGCCCCTAATGCTGTAGACTGCCATATACTACAGTCCTTATTATCGGTAAATTATCGTCCCGTACAGGAGCTTCGGCTTGGACCATCGGATAGTATGGGGGGGGCAGACGCTCCAATTGCAATTTGAAGTTGGTCACGCTCAGCATAGCTTTTGAGAGTTGGCTCTGAGGAAAGCACATGAGCCATCGTCTAAACTCCTAGTATCCCCCATAATAAGCCCTATAGTAGTCCCCTATATAATTCCCTATATATCCCCCTTTCAGGTGTTTAGACTATGGTAGCTTCACATTCAGGGATGGGCATGGTTGGGATGGCCAAGCCAGGATGGCGCGACTGCCACAATAACGGGCATGTACATGAGCTAAGTCCAAGGGCTCCAGTTACCCAAATAATGGGAACTGGGTTGTATATACCCTATAGTTACATAGCCCAGTAACCTACTATTCAGGTAACTGGAGCCCTAGGGTAAATCATTACCACATTGAGCCCGATGAGGATGAGCAGCACAAGCAGCAACGTACAGAAAGTTCCGGGCTCATATCAAGTAGTGTTTGCGACCTGGCCGATAGCAAGAAAGCCCTTCCAGCTCAAAATCCGAACAAGTGCTGGTATTGCTGCTGTACTGTATGGTCCCCCTAAACACCAAATCGTATAAACCCTAAACCCCAAACCCTAAACCCTTAACCCCTAGGCCCCTAACTCAACCCCCAAAGCTGATTCTGTCAAAAGCCTGTCCTGGCCCAAGGATTGTCAGCGCCCGTGCACGCCCTCTCGAGCAGCCTCAGGATTAAGGGTTTAGGGTTGAAGGTTATATAGGAGATTACATAGGGTTTAGGGTTATATAGGGATTATATAGGGTTTAGGGTGTAGGATTATTTTACAGGAGATTATATAGGGTTTGGGGCTTATAAAGGACTACATAGGAGATTCTATAGGGCTTGGGGGTCAGGGTTTAGGGGAGTTGCGAGGGGGAGGTCTTGAGGAGTTTTGGATTGGAGGCTTTGTAAAGGCCATAGAGCCCCTCTTTCATTGGGCCGAAACCCTAAACCCTAAACCCACCTTGGGGCTCAAGGTTTGAAGAAAGGAAAACTCAGGCCTTGAGGTTTTGTGGCAAAAAATGGGCGTCAAATTGGGGGGAAGGTGGACTTGAAGTGATACCCTCAGAACCCAACTAGCCCGAAATAGGCGAGGTCTACATAGGCATTAGGGCACAGAGTCCCTAAACCACATACACCCTAAACACCAAACCCTATTGCTCATAGACTTGGATCCTGGATCCCCAAAGCCAAATAGCTTCGTCATGACGGGGCTGAGAAGTAGGGCTTGAAAGATTTGCGGGATGTCTACCCAAAAGCACTTATGTATTTCCTTTCGGGCCGTATATTAGAAGAACCTTGCCAAATGAAAAAGTACAAAGAAAAAGCGGACCTACATAGGAGGTCTTGGGTAGTTACCGTGCTGCGGCTGTAGGAGCAGCTGGGAGATTGCATATTGAGTTGACAATGGTCCCTTAGACCTTAGAGGAGCCCCAGACCGAGGTTTGGGTCCGTTTGGGCTCCTTTTAAATGGGGTTATTTTAGATAATTTCAACTCCCAATTTAAGGCCATGTTTGTACCATTTAGGGTGAGGTCGGGTGAGGTCGCTTTAGATCGCCCAGTTTGAACGGGGTCCTGATCAACCCTAGGATGTAGAGCTTCGCTTGCACAATGAAACTGTTTCCAGACAGGATTTGCAACAGCCATGACGCACAGAAGCTGCAAACATGCAAAACCTGACCACCGGAAAAAAAAATCTATGCAGCACCCTAAGATCAAGAAAGTCTGAGGAAGCTTCCGAAGGAAGGCCGCTGTGGGCTGTACGCCATACCTTCCTTTAATAAGGTGGAGCCTGAAGCATTGATGGAGAAATGTCTCCCCCACCTGTTTGAAGCAGAGCGAATAAGCGAACTAAAGCCTCGTATTCCTTAGATAAGTACATTAAGAAGCACTGGTGCCAAACATATGAATAGTAACGAGAGATCATAGGCTACTACCTGCTTGTAACATCCGCTTTCCCTACTTACTTAGGTCATGGCCAGGTTTTAAAACACTTTGGCACGGTATAGTTTCTGCCATGAACAGACTTCTTGCATGACCAGGCACGATGATCCGGTACTGCCAAGAACGAAGCAAAACCCCTGAAGCACAGGCAGAAAAGCTAATTTGGGGACTTGCCGTTTAGAAGTTGGGATTTTTGGTTTTCCGGGTGTTTGCACGTAGTGTTTAGCGTGCAGGCGCTGCCCGTAACACTCAGTGCGAAGTAGAAGAACACTTAGAAGAAGTAGCCAAGAACCACAGCATTGCTTCTGTCTTACTTCTTGGGGCTTGGTAGTGACCATCCCAATCAGCTGAAGGCATATGCTGGATTGCAAGTTTGCACAAGGACCCACCCCGTCACGCAAGGTAGTTCTGCTTGCGTAAAGGGGTAGTTCCCAAATTAGGGTCCCATTTTGGTACCCCAAGGTATTTGGTGCCGTAATAAAAGTTATACCCACAAGAGGCCCACATTTTTGAGAACAACCTAAATGTTTCGGCCTGACCAAAGTTGTTTGCACTAACAGGCTGGATCCCAAACATGCTCAGTGAGATGAGGTCGGAAGCTTGTTGTTGGCGGTTCGGGTTGTCGGACACCCCAAGACACATGCACCCGTACCTAGATTCAGACAGAACCAACAACAGCAGCGAACCCAATCACCTGGCCCTGGCAGAAATAGGCCTCACCTCATACGACCATGGCACACCAAAGCTTGTCATGCCCACATAGATCCCTGCCTAGAAAGCCCGTATAACGCCTCAAGACCCTGTCGTCAAGACAACTCCACTAGAACGAAACAACTCCGCTAAGTCTGGGATCCCACCACCCCAAAACTTAAACCAAGACACCCTCAATCGGCAAACCCGAAACCCCAAATTCAACCTTAAACCCTGAACCCCTATCGACCCCAATCTCTTTATGCCTTGCGTCTCCTTTAAAGGGAGCTGGGCCTCTGTATTTTGAGCAACCCGACTCATACAAAGCTAACAACCACTACATCGCCTCAGTTTCCGTGTAATTGTCCATTTCTTCTGTCCATCTGATTTGCCGTTATTTTTTACTATCTGGTATATCAGTGCTCTACTTGAGGGCCCTAAACACTAAACCCTACACCCTGCAGCCGGAAGCCTTGACCCGCAACACTAAAACGCTGTAATCCGAATATGTCCCTGTATCAGTTAGACCTAAACCCTAAACCCTGAACCCTAAACCCTCAATCCTAAACCCTAAATCCTAAACCCTAAATCCCAAATCCTAAACCCTAACCCTTAGGCGCCCCCAGGCGCCTTTGTTGCCGTCAGGGCTGGACTAACTCGCGGCTTCAGAGGGGCTGCGAGGCGCTGGTACGTGCCTGGAACGTCAAAAAAAGGCAGGGGGCTGAGGGTTGGAGGTTTTGGATTTGAGGGTTAGGATCAAGGAGATGGGGTTAGGATCAAGCGATACGGGGGTGGGGGTTTAGGAGATGTAGGGTTCAGGATTTAGGATTAGGATTGGGCGTTTGGTGGCAAGGGTTTGGGGTTAAGGGTTTAGTAGGGTCTGGGTTAAGGGTTTACGGTCAGGGGTTTAAGGCTTTGGGTGTGTATAGGGGTGTTTGACTTACGTAGGGGTCTATGGAGATGTAGCAGGGCATATACGTACCTATACACACACATAAATAGATCAATAAATGAATATAAGCATATATATATATATATGGAGATGTGTAGGATTTAGGGTTAAGGCGTGTCGGGGAATTAGAGGGGTTTATGGGAGTACATACCTGTAGGGGTATACAGGGATGCATAGGGTTAAGGTATTAGGCTTGGAGGGTATACTGGGTTGCTGCTGAGGAACTTGAACAAAGTGGAACAACATATCTTCTTTAGGTCCAGTTTTGTCTGCCGGCGCACACAGCCCCTTGACTGATTTTGAGATACCCCTTGCTTTGGGGTTCTGTGGTAGTTACGAGTGGAAACAGAACTGCCCGCCCTGCACTTTTCACAGCCCATGAACCCATGCACCGCTCCCCCTATTACAAAACTTCAAGGGCAATTTACCATTGATCCCAAAAAGTCTAAACCCGAATTCCGAGTCCCTGAACCCTAACTTATCCTAAATCCAAAGCTCTGGAGCCCAGCAAGTTGATTGCATGCTAAGCGGCCGGTGTTCGGATCAAACGACCATGCCTTCAAGGAACAACGAAAGCACTTAGCTACCTCAAATACCCATAACATGACAGGCTGTATACCCTTTAAGCGAGCTTAACGGCCATGATTTCAGCCATTTGCGAAATCTGGGTGGGCATGAGGTCTACATAGGTTCTCAATGTCCAGGGTTTACATAAGAAGTTCAGGATTCGGCAGCTTGATCAGTTCTAGCTGCGCGCGGTCAACAGCTAAACCTGAAGGCCTGAACCTGAAACTGTCCATCGCTCTATGGTCAGAGGCCTTGGGAACAGGGTGCTTGGGCGTTGAAGAGCGCGAAGCTCGTGTAATTTATGTCTTCCTATTGCATTCCCAGAAGGCCAAAAGCATCAAAATTCATGGCTCAGGGTCTAGTACTGTGGGAACGAGGTTAAGAATGCACCTCTGAAGGCTGTGGGAAGAACTCATCTGATTCTGTATTTAGGGTCCAGGGTTTAGGGTTTAGGATGCCTCTGTGCCAAGAGCCAACTCACCGCTGACCGAGGTTCTGAAGATTCCCTATGTGCGCATGGGTGGGTCACGGACAGGCTTCTGTCCTTGCTCATTCCCTAAGCCTGGACCCAGTTTCTCAATAACCTTAGGGAACATAAAGGCTATTTAAGGGGGAACCTAGAGGGGGGTA
>CAJNIZ010043120.1:7241-24110 GCA_905231905.1 Symbiodinium pilosum
GCTGAAAAAGCGAATGGCGAGCTGCTGGTGGGCAACTGAAAAAGCGAATGGCGAGCTGTAAGGGCTGGGCAGCTGAAAAAGCGCATGGCGAGCTGCAAGGGGTGGGCAGCTGAAAAAGCGCGTGGTGAGCTGCAAGGGCACTATCACCCCACCGCAGAAGGAAGCCTGGGGTGGTGGGGGTGCTCGTCGGGTCAAAGACCCTTAGTGCCGCCCCGAGGGTCCACCCACCACGAAAGGAAACCCAGACAACCAAAGGGAAACTGCAGTGGGCCTCGGGGAACCCTAAACCCTAAACCGCTAAACCCCTAAACCCTAAACCCTTATATAACCCAAAACCCTTATCATGTCGGGGGCCTCCGCCTCCTTGGCTTTCCCCTTGCCAGCGCGATGGCCTAGGCGCAACTTTCTCAAGATGACCCAAGGGTTTGGGTTTAGGGCTTAGGGTTTAGGGTTTGGGGTTTAGGTTTGGGGCCTAGTTTGGAGTTTAGGGCTTAGGGCTTAGGGTTTCGGATTCAGGGTTCAGTTTATGGTTTGAGGCCTTCTAGTTCAGTTTCAGGTTTAGGGCGTCCTAAACGTAAAGGGGGACCCGTACATGTTGCCCGTAATTCCTACAGATTTCTAGGGGCCGCAGGCTGCCACAACATAATAATGCTCAGAAATTTCTGGACAGGCCCTAGAGGAACCTGGGGTGAAGTAGAAGGACTTAAGGTATAGTGCTAAAGGTTTAAGATTTGGGATTTAAGGTTTGGGATTTTAAGGTCAGGGTACCTAGGGACTACAAAATCTCTGGTAAGGGATTGCCTTCAGAAGCACTGGGCCTGGGGTTTCAGGAATGAGGCTGGTTTAGGGTTTAGGGAGAAACGATAAGCGTTCATGAGATTATGCCACGCTTATATGCATGGCGGGGTTAAAATAGTTTGACAAGGCTCCACCTTTAGAATATGCTTGCACCTCGCAGGTAAGTTCCCATGGTCATGGCCTTTAAGCCCGGAATTGGGTAGATAGGCTGATATATTGGGTATTTGGGAGGTCTAGGTACATTTCAACACATTCTGCCCTGCTTGGGCATCTTTGGTGTAAGCTGTAAACGTACGTAACGTAATGAACTTTAACGTCGTAGCCTAATCACTACCCATCTCATCTGGAGGCCTGCTTGAGGTACCTTGAATCCATGATTCTGCAAGGAGTCTGGGATCATGAAAATGGTGCTTCATCAGGCTTCTACACTACCACACTGTGCACCAACCCTAAACCCTATGGGGCTACTTGATAGTTATCTTAAAGTCTGAATGCAACGAAAAACTCTCCCCTCACAGCCCCTAAAGTGCTCCTCTGAGTAAAGGAACATGTAATGGGAACCCCCTTACAAGGAAACCCTAAGGCTAGAGTAGGAACATACATACCAAGGTCCTCATATTCCCATTCTATTCCTAAACCCCTAATCCTGAAGCCCTGAATCCTAATTAATCCCTAAACCCTAAACCCTAGACCCTAAACCCCCGGAACCCTAAACCCTAAACCCCCTAAACCCGAAACCCTAAACCCTAAACCCAGGGTTCCCTGTTAAGGGTTTCCTATCAAGGTCCCTAAGCTCTGGTCCAAGGGACCAGTTTTCTGCGTGCACTTCTTCGGCGGCCGCGGCATCACCAAAGAGATATGTTGTAGCCTTGGCCCATGCACCCAGCAGCACCCCCAAAGCTTGTAGGGTGTAGAGCTTAGGGGTTAGGATTTGGGGCTTGGGCTTAGGGTTCAGGGTTTAGGATTTGGAGTTTAGGGTTGGGGTTTGGGGGTTTAGGCTTTAGGGTTCAGGCTTTAGGGGTTTAGTGCTCTTCCAGTCACGACAAGGATGCATAAGCGCAACCCTAGCCCCAGGGATCCAAATTTCCCAATGTAGGTAATAATAAGGGTTTAGGGTTTAGGGTTACTATTATTCCCTTATAATGGAGAATCAAATGGAAAAGCAAATGGAAAATGAAATGGAAACTAGGAGTTTATAGGGATGTATAAGGATCCAAATAGCCCAACGTAGGTAATATTACCAGGCAACAGGGCCCAATGTAGGCACCATTTGTATATTTGGATCCCTAACGTAGCCTGTTGTGAGAAAGTAAAGGAGGTTTTACAAAGTGATGGGAGACCGGGCGAAAGGTCCTAATAAGGGGCTTCGGAGAGTTCGGGGGGTAGTCTAAATCCCAAACCATGACTGAAGTCTGTAAAGTCCTCGTTTGAGGTACGAGGTTTAATACATCTTCGTATTCCAGGATTTCCAAACCGGGAACTGGGGTTCGGCAGAGGCCCCCCATAAGTTGTGTAGTGGGAGGGTCAGGGGGACTTAGTAAATGGGCTTCTAGCGAGGTTAACTGGGATTATCATGTATACGGCATGTGAAGTTTAACGCGCATGATGCGGTGTGCGATCTACGTCTCCCTGACCCTAGACTCCAAGTGATGCAGTAGTTTCAGCTTTCCTTTCAATTCCGTACTCCCCCTAAACCCTAAACCCTGACCCTCCAAGTAGGGAGGATTAGGTCTGGGGCCTGGGCACCGGGAGCAACATATTCAACGCACAGGCAGGTCAGGGTTGAGGATTTAGGGCTTCAAGTTTCAGGTCTAGAGCGATAGGCTCTAGAACCCTAAACCCTAAGCCTGTATAGGGTTTTGGGTTTCAGGGTGGCATGTGTAGGGCTAAGAAGGTGCTTTGGCAATATATGAGCTGTAGGCTAAACTCCTTAACGGTGGTTATTTAGGGAAATATATAGGGGACCATTATAGGGCTTTCTAAGGGACATGCTAGGAGTTCAGACTATATCTGCCCAGCTTTGTTGTCCAAGATGATAGCAAACTCGTTCCAGATGTCCGGCTTTCAAGGACGGCGATTCACAGCCCCATGCTGTGGGCACGACATATAGTCCTCCTTAAGTAGATAGAATATGGGGTGTATGGGAATCTTATTATAATGTACCCAAAGCCATATTCTATATTCTATCTACTTAAGGGGGACTCTGTCCCTGGAAGGGTGACATCGTACTCCGAGCGGGCCAATTCTCCAATTCTCACGTGACCTGTCTACAGGCTGCCCTAAACCCTAAACCCTAAAAAGGTCCGCTTCGCAAGGACCAACCACCTGAGCAGCGGTCTTAGCGGAAAGGTCAGGGATGGAGCCTCGCATGAAAGCCGGCCACGAGGCGGCCGCGGGCATGCACCCATTAACAGGGTGTAAGGGTATATAGGGATGACTTTCCCGTACTTACAACTAACCCTAAACCCTAAGCCCCGTATGTACACATATGTAGGTTCCCTTACTGTGATAGTGGTGTCTTACTTTCCCTTATTCCCTACTAACCCTAAACCCATCATACAGTCCCTTATTCCCTACTGACAATCAACCCTATAAAGAGATAGATAGATAGATAGATGCGGAGGTTTCCCAAAATTAGTGGTACCCTTTTTAGGGGTCCCCATAACAAGGACTATAGTATATTGGGGTCTTTATTTGGGGTCCCCTTCTTTTGGGAAACTACCATATATACATATAGCCTTGTTCCCTACTAACCACTGGCAAGGTTTGGTGGCCGTCTTGGCGCCTTGAAGGTCCCGGCACATCTGCAAATACCCTAAACCCTGAATCCTAAAGCCTAAACCCTAAACCCAACCCTAAACCCTAAACAAATGTTTTGTCACACCGCCAAGCCAGTGGCCTTGCTGATTCAGGGTTTATGATTTAGGATGTAGGCCTTAGGGTTTAGGGTTTAGGGTTTCTGGTTTGGGATGTAGAATTTAGGGTTAATGGACAAGAAGCACACCAAAACTTATCCCCGGTAGCAGAGGGGGCAGGAAGGCTTTGGTACACAAACGGCAATAATTATACCAAAATTGTTGGAAAATCATTTCCGCAACTTTTCAGGCTTCCACAGTACGCAGGGGGTGGGGTTGTCGGGGTTGACCAAGCCCCAGAACTAGGACCCTGTGAGTACAATAACCTTATGATAGTTGTAGGTCCCTAGTTTTGGGGGTGGTGCTAAGGTCTAAACCCAAAACTTATTTCGGAGGATGCATGGGGGGAACCGGGCTTCAAGAAATATCCAAGTCCAAAAGACCTAGCCCTAAACCCCAAACCTGAATCCTCAACCTGACATCCCAAACCCCAAGCCGTAAACCGTAAAGCCCTAAATGGGTGGTTGTCAAAATTATGGTCCCTTTAAGGGTCCCTATTATAATACGGCCCCTAATATTTAGGGTACCCAAAAAAGGATCATAATTGTGACAACCACCCAAATCCGTAATTGAACCCCAACCCCTCCACATCAAATTTTCGAACCCATCTCGGCGCTGCACGAGGGCACCAAGCTCTGTGGCATTCCCCACTTGACTTCTGAGCCAAAACCGGGGTTTAGGGTTTAAGGTTTAGGGTTTAGGGTTGAGGGTTTAGGGTATGGGGAGCCAAAACCGGCAAGCCACAACTTCCCAGGTCAAGTTCCAAGTATGTCTCAAGTGACTCAAGTGTCAGGGGTTTGGGGATTAGAACCCTAAACCCTAAACCCTAAACCTTAAACCCCTAATAGGGGTCAGGGATTTTCAAGCTTTAAGATGTTCCAAGTAGGTCTGAAAGGTTGGGGCTCAGGGATTAAAGCCCTCGGGGAATTTCAGGGCTCAAGCGGCCCTGAGCCCGAAACCCCTACACCCTGACACTTGAGCCGCATCTAGGGATCATGGCCAGCGGGGTTATATATTAGAGGGATACGTAGGGTTCAGTTACCAGGCTGGTAGAGGATTTTGTCAACCCCAACCCCAAACTTAGGATCCTATAGTATAACTGTCATATGGCCATAGAAGGAGCCCGGTCTTTAAGGCGTCTGGTTATCTAAATTCTGTTATGCGCTGGGTTCAAGTTGAACCTATTGGAATAAACACAGCTAGGGAAGGTGTTTAGATCAGGCTTCTGGGGTTTAGGGTTTAGGGTTTAGCGTCGGGGATATCCTTGAATTCGTGTAGTAGGGGATGACTTTCATGCGGTTTCCTTTCTGGTCTCCTCAACTCTATTCGAAGACTCAAAAACTTTCTAACCGTATCCATAGACCCCAAACCCAAAGCCGTGAATCCTAAATCCTGAACCCTACATCCTAAACCTTCAAGTCTGAAACCTAAATCCTGAACCCAACACCTCAGAGTCCGCAACCGCGATAGGGTAGGTACCCAAGGGAGCCCTACAGCCAAGGCTGACGGTTTAGGGCTCAGGGGGTGTGGGGTTTAGGGTTTAGCGTTTAGGTTTTGGGCTCAAGGTTTCCTACATAAACCCAATACGCATCACTTCACTTGGAGGCTGTTGTAAACCCATTTGAAAACCCAAAAGGTGATGTTGAAGGCAACCAAACTGGGAAACAAGAGGAAGCCAGCTACGCGTGGTCCATTGACTTTGGGAGGAGCCTTTGTAGCTTTTTAAACCCTAAACCCTAAACCTTAGGGTTAGGGTCTGCATGACTTTGCGACCCTAAACCCTAAACAGGGGACTACCTGGGAAGAGAAGGCTGCTACAAGGGTCATGTATGGGCTATGGGAAGGTTTAGGATTTAGGGCTTAGGGTTTTGGGTTTAGGGTGGGCTGTGGGAAGAGGATTTGGGGTGCCTTATTCCGCTAACTTACGCGAGCTGTGTGCAAACCTCCAATGGGGGTCTATCATTTCAGGGTTCAGGGTAAATATATTCAGGGAAAATTTAAAATAGTTTCAATTCCCAATCTAAAGCCATGTTGGTACTGGTCCCCACATAAACCATCATTTTGGGTGAGGTCGGGTGAGGTCGCTTTAAATTGTACATATATTAGATGGGCTAAAATATGTCTTGATGCGGGCTCCGGGCTTTCTTCTTGCCAGGTTCGCGTCGGCACCAGAAATCCTAAACTTTGTAAATGAGCCTGCTGCTGTTCAGCACGTGGCGAGCTAACGTAAGTCCGGTCCAGATTGCATGACTGACATTGTGACTTAGCATGTTGAAAATGCTAACCCGGTATCTCAATTCCATATGCTACACAGAAACCGGTAACTTAATTGTACCAAAATTCCAAGTAACCCCTGTTACCTATAGTTTTATTGGGTAGACCTACCTGTTTAAAGGGTAGTCACTACTATATTGTGGTGAATCGGGGTTACAAGGCCAGGTACGCAACCTTCTACCACAAATTCAAGCTCCCCAGCACGGCTTAAAATAGAACAACTTAAATACTGAACTCTAAGCTTTAGACTCTTAACCGGACCGTTCCTAGATAAGCTCCTTTCTTTCTTTTCTATCAAAACCCAGTCGGGAATGTCGGATTGTGGTTTTGTAATATTGTTCCAGTGAAGAAGCTGTTTACCCCCAACTGCGCACAGTTTGCAATCCAGAGCTGCCTTTCAAGCTGCCAACCCTCGCCAGGCATACGCGGACTGTACCAAACTTTGTTTTTCTTCGAGAAGGTCAGGGGAGTTAGTACAGAATGGAGGAGAAAATGGAAACTGTGAGGTTGTTAGGGTTTAGGGCTTCGGGCTTAATGGTCCAGGGGACGTGGTAAGCAGGTGAACATGCGCACAACTGGGGCCATAAAGTAGGCTTACAATGTCCCTGTCCACATTCCAGGTGAAAAAACTGCCTTAAGTCATGGATAGGTTAACACGTAGACCCTAAATCCTACAAGCCCCCCAAACGGCACGGACTTTCTTGGTTTTGCAGGGAACGTCCACTAAGACATGAAGACCCACTAAGTCGCCGGTGAGGCCCCAAGAATTGGGTGCGGGTTCAAGGGTTTAGGGTTTAGCGCTTTCGGGTTTAGGGTTTAGGGTTTAGGGTTTAGCGCGTTTTGGTCTAAAATGTCTGAGGACATTTGCACCAAGGCTTACAACAAGTGCTTAAAGAATTACCTCTCTTACTTGTGTGGTACTGGATTCCTGGTGTACTTGTAGTATAAAACAAACTGGATAAAAGTCAAAATCACACTGGCATTTATTCAGGCCCCTACAGTCCCCCGGCAAGCCTTATGTAGACCCAATTTCCATGGCATTTTCCATTTGGTTCGCTCTTCTTGGGGTCGTCTCTACATTCTACACCTTAAATCTTAAGCCCTACACCTTAAACCCTAACCGTGAACCCTAATTTCTAAACCTTAAAATCGCCCCCACCCAAAAAAAAAGTCGTAAACACCTTTGGCTAAGATACCACCCACTTGGCATCGGGGTTGGCTTTTTCTGCCTCTCCATAAGGAGGAAGGCAAGGCAGCGGAAATGGAATAAATTGCGGAGGGTTCTGAATGACTGTAGCTCAGGCTTGAGGACTTTTGAGCTGTAGGGTTCTAGGTTTCCGGGTTGAAGGTTTGAGGGTTTAGGTTTCAGGTATCTAGCCCGACCTGAAGCAAAACCTAGCTAAGAGTAAAAAAACAATATAAAAAAAAAAACACGGACGAGGCGGGATGCTGTGTCAACCACATGCAGAGTTCTCGCCACAAGCCTTTGATAGCTATGCTGTAGACTCGTAGACCCATCTCTCTCCTCTACTACAAAATACTACAAAACGTTGCCGTATCTCATGCACCACCCTACGCAAAAAGTGAACACACCCTACACTTCATCTAGGCACAAAAACCCACTCTGAACCTACAATTCTGAAACCCCTACCCCGACAACCCTGTAAAGTCTGAAGCCCTGGGCCCCTGAAACCGCCGGAAATCCTGAAAAGAAACCCTAAAGTTCCCAAACGGCCAGCCCAGCAGGTGCAGGATTTAGGCTTCAGGCTTTAGGGTTAGCGGTTAGCGCTCTGGGTTTGAAGAACTAGGGCTTTTGGCCATTTATGGTTTAGGGTTTGAGGTTTAGGGTTTAGGGTTCAGGGTTTAGGGTCTGAGGACTGCAGGCTGCAAGGGTTCGGATTTCACACTGCAGAGATCTGCGGCTGCCCGAAGCGCTCTAGTCTCAAGCGGGGCCTGACCTCAGACAGGAAAAAAGCCTCCTTCTTAGAATGCCAAGAAGGATTTTGGGATTAGGGTTGTTGTGGTACCTTTGAAGGGGTGGTATGTATATGTATATATGTACATATATATATATATATCACCTCGCAAAACCTACATTTCAAGCCCTGCGATGTGAGCTATAATCTTAACTCCTAGCATCCCCTTAATAAGGCCTGGAATACTCCCCTGGATGAAGCCCTATATTATGTAACCCCCTAAAGTCTAAACCCTAAACCCCTAAACCCCAAAACCCTAAACCAAGGATTTTAGACTCTAGCTCATGTCTTGACAGCCTCACAGATTCGCTACACCCCAAGATCTGACAGCTCCCTAGGGTTTAGGGTTTAGGGTTTGGGGTTCAGGGTTTAGGGTTTAGGTTGTTGGAATGCTTGGAAGCCCTCAAGCATTGCAATGTTTCATGAGGTTCAGGGTTTGCAATTTTCAGACTTTTGAGCACGACGGTGTTTGGGCAACTCGAAAATTCCATTCAACCGTGCATTGATTTCTGGATGTTACAAAAACATCAACACCCAAACCCAAAATCCAAAGCCCTAGATCATAAAGTCATAAACTGTCAGCGCTAAAATCTAAATCCTAAACCCTGGATCCTAAGCCTCGAACTTTTTTTGTGAGCAGGGAAGGAAGGAACGGAAAAGAAAATGGAAACTATAATCATGGGTTATATATATATAGGGACTGCTATGAGGATTCATTCTTTCATTCCTAGCTAACCAAAGGTACCCTAAACCCTTAAACCCTACATCCCTATACCCTAAACCTACACCCTAAAACCTAAACGCCCAAAGCCTAGGGAAAGGATCGCTGAAGATGCTCGAGACACGGGTATTCCTTTTGGTACAAGGCCGCTTGTCTCCCTTAGGGACAAGGGGCGTGATCATCTTTAGGGCTTTGGGTTTAGGAAGTCTAGGGATGTAGGGTGTAGAGATTTAGGGATTTAGAGAGTGGGGTTTGGGGTTTAGGGATTTAGGGTTCGGATTGGGGTTTAGGGATTGGGGTCTAGTGTTTAGGGATTTAGGGTTTAGGGTTGTGCTCCCTCAACCCTAAACCCTAAACCGTGGTGGAGGCTTTAGGGTTTGGGGTTTGGGGTCCAGGCTTTACGGGCTGAGGGTTTAGTGTGGGAGGGTTTAGGGTGTGAGCTCTGCTCATAGGCATTTATTATACGCAGTGTCTGAAACTGGCACCGCAATTTAAGGGTCAGTACAGGTGTGAGCAGTTTAGGGTTCAGGGCTAAAGGATTTCTGGTAGTCTAAAGCCATGTACTTGATCATTACCTCTGACCCAGCCTTCTCAGCAAATCACCCCTGAGTACACCCCCAAACCATATGCCCCACACCCGAAACCCCAAACCCTAAAACCTCATCCCTAGTCCTAAACTCTAGCCCCTGAATATCCCCCTATATCCCTTTACATGCCTGTAAATCCCCATATGGTAGTGTCCCAAAACAGGGGGACCCTGACAGAGACACCCAAAAATACTATGGTGCTTGTTATAGGGACCCCCAAAGCGGTACCCCTCATTTTGGGAAACCCCCAATATACCCCTAGATCTCCCTATATATGCCTATATCTCCCCATATGTCCCTATATCTCCACACGTATCTCTACATCTCCCCATATATCCCTATATATCCCCTAAACCCTAAACCCTAAAATCTCTAAGGCCTAATCCCCTATATATCCCCTAAACCCTAAACCCTAAAATCTCTAAAGCCTAATCCCCTATATATCCCCGAAACCCTAAACCCTAAAATATCTAAACCCTAACCCCTATATATCCCCATGTCCCCTGTATGATCCCTAAGCCGCCAAGGCACCCCCCCTCCGGCGGAGAAGTCCAGCGACCTTGAGCTTTCCCTCCCGAACTGACCTGGGTTTAGTGTTTATGGCTTCAGGATTAAGGTTTTCGGATATAGGTTTGGGCCTTAGGGTTTAGGGTTTATGGTTTCCGGATTAAGGTTTTCGGATTAAGTTTAGGCTTTATAAGGTTAGGGTTTAGGGTTTATGGTTTCAGGATTATTGTTTTCGGATTAAGGTTAAGGGTTTAGGGATCAGGGTTTCAGGTTTAAGGTTTAGGGTTATGGGGTTAGGGTCGAAATCCAATGTTCCAGAGATCAAGATTTCAGTGGCTATCAGGTTTAGGGCTTAGGGGTTGGGGTTTAGGTTGGTTCGTGTTTAGGGTTCAGGATTTTTTTTTGCGGGGGGCTGGGGGTGGCTGCTGGGGTTAAACCCCACATGAAGCCTTCAACAGCGACCCTTTGCAACAGTATGCACAAGGGTTGTATAGGGAGTGGGCATTTGTATGTATTGAGGTATAGAGGGATTACACTGATTACGCTCCACCGAACAAAACTGGAACCACGGGTGTTGAAACGGGGCTAGCTTCTGTGCGAGTAGGGGAACGTAATCTAAGTTTGGAACTGCGTGCCCCTAGTACAGGCCCGTCCCCCTGTTGTCTTCTATACCTACTATGCGCCTACGAAACAAAACGAGTCCAATTAAGGGGCCATAATGAGGACTCAGGAAACAAACAGGTAGGGGCCCATGGGGGCTATAATCTAAACTCCAAGTGTCCCCCTTCATCACCCCTATTGTGGAGTTTAGACACCACCCTAAACCCTAAACCCCAAACCCTAAACGACCCATATGGTTAGGGCTTAAGAGGTAAGGCGCAAGATCACAGTTTAGGGGACGAGTTGTAGGATTCGGGGTGTAGGGGGTCCGAGGCTTCGGATTGATACCTCGGGCTTTAAGTAGGGTTTTATACAAGGGTGTATGTAGCGTTATAAAGGGGTACGTAGGGGTGTATAGGACTACGAAGGGTTTTTAACTTAGGGATTAGGAGTTCAGGCTTCAGTACGAAGTAGACCCTTACGCGCTTAGAGCGCATGAGACAACCGTACAATTTGGGTTCCACGGTGCTCAGTACAAAGATCTAACAGGATCGAAGATCCCTGTCAAGGATGGACAGGCCAAGGGCTTGACGGGGAGTGTGGGAGGGAATGTGGGGAGTACTAGACTTACTGGTGGCTGGTAGGGAACATAACCCCTACTTATTCTCTACAAAGCCCCAAGAAGTAGAGAGGATCATGCAGAGATTATGACAGGATCTACTCTCTAAGTGCCCCTTAGGCACCAATAGCTTAAGAGCCTGGCCCTAAACCCTGAATCTTAAATCCTAAACCCTAAATCCTAAGCCAAAACCAACAAATTGAATTAAGGGCCTGGGCCTGGGTTTGTCAGGTCTAGGGGAGTGGCATGCCCGGCGCACAGTATCATCCTCCCTTAAAACAAGCAACCCCACCGCCCCCACCTTGATAACAAAGACTCCCGATACACTACCGCCACATATAGAGGGAAGATGCTCGTAGGTTTTTGACAACCCCTCGGACTTTTACGCTCCTAGGCTTAGGGTTTAGGGCGGGGTGCTTCCTTGGCGCTGTAGGGGTAGCGCTCCATGTTCAGAGGAGCAGGGGGAACCCACTAGAAGACCTGCTGGGTGCTCAAGGGGGAGTGGGGGAGGAAGATAGGAACCACAGAACCCTAAACTCTCAACCCTAAACCCCTAAACCCTGGTGTATCCGGATTTTTGTAAGGGTCCTCTCCCAACCTTCCCTGAAGCATCAGCAAGAGGACTGTTGTCCCTCTGAATTCAGGGGTGAAGGGTTTTTGGTGCTAAGCCCTAAACCCTAAACCGCTAAACCCCTAGACCTCTAAACCCTAAACCCTAAAGCCTAAACCGGGGGTCTAGGGTTGACTGAGCCCAAGTGCACACATGTCGTTCTAATTGGGTTTTTGAAAATAACCAAAAAGGAAGCGCACCTCCGAGGCTCTTCAGCCAAGGGCTTAGGGGTCTAGGGGTGATACAAAGAAATATATGAAACCTTATCTAGATTCGGTTTCCGTTTCGTGTTCTGTTCCATTTGATTGTCCGTGCTCGGTAGCTCTGTAGGCCCCTAAACCCTAAACCTAAACCCTAAACCTTAGTAGCCTGTGCCCCTGGCTCTTGCACCACGTACTTCTGCTCGAGCATCGCGAGGTTCAGCGGGGTGCGGTAGTGCGCATCCAGGGCGTTCACATTGCACTTCGGATGGGACAGAAGAAGTAGCGCTACCTCAGGGCTCTAAAACTTACAAGCTCCTTCTAGGGCTTAGGGCTATGGGATTTCCATGGGGGTTTTCAAAATTCAGGGGTCCCAGTGTTGGGGGTATGTCGGGGACCAGATTTCTTTCGAAGCTCCATACGCTCACCAGGTATATAATAAACGGAGACTATGTGGCGGAGTGTTAAAAAAATGGTTCCCCCATCTTGACACCACCGCCTGGGTGTCCTACAAGAATCACGTAAAGCACAGTCAGTCCAATTGTCACACTGGATATTTCAAAACAAGATTCGGTTACCATAATATGGATATATGGCAAATAGTAATATTTCCTCGTTAATCTCAAGGAAACTCTACTATTTGCTAGCAAACTGGCTTGCTGTTAAGAAAATAAAGCCAAGTTACTATAACTTATAGTACCTTGATTTCAGTTTCTTAACAGCAAGCCAGTTTGCCGGAGCTTGATGGGAAGCTGTAGAGGGAACCTAGGTCGTATTAGACGGGTCTCCTCAGGCATTTTGATTGGGTCCACTCCCTAAGCACCAGAGAGTTTATAGTGGTATGGAATGAAGGGGGTATGGAATGGCAGGGGCCGGATGATCCACACCCTTTGGGGGCAGGATAAGGGCATGGAACGACTCTCCCGGCGGTATGAGAGGGTGGGAGATGTGCTGATTAATATAAGGTGGTAGGAAGCGGAGGACACAGGTATGCATACATAGATACACACAAACTAACATGCATGCTTGCTAAACATCCCATTCTTGCGATACATCCCCCTTACTAACCCCTATAATACTCCCCTGCACAACCCCCTATATAACCCCACTTAAGGAGTTTAGACTATATATATACACATGGCAGGATCTTAACTTATGGTCCAACACTGGACACAAAATACATACACTCACCAAAATTCCTAAGGAGCCCCCTATATTATACAAACGAGAAACCCAAATAGAAATTAAATTTATGCATTTCCCTAAACACTTAAAACCGTAAACCTTAAACTCGAGTTCATGCCCCTTTAGAGCCTGAGGTTCAGGGTATAGGGTTTGGGGTATAGGACACTGCGGATTTACCCCTAAACCCTGAACCCCCTAAACCCTGAACCCCTAAACCCCTAAACCCCCAAACCCCAAACCCTAAACCCCAAACCCTAAACCCAAGTGGGATTTTCCCAGGCGCCTCATGTTGACCGAGAAGAGCTGCCAAGTGCAACGGAGTCCTCCCATAGCCATCCTTCACCTTGCTGTTTAGGATTTGGGGTTTAGGGTTTCGGGTTAGGGTTTAAGGGTTTGGGGATTTAGGGTTGAGGGTTTGGGATTTAGGATTTAGGGGTCAGGGTTTAGGGTTTAGGGTTTGGGATTTAGGGTTTGGTGTCTAGGTGTTTAGGGTTTAGGATCTGGGGTTCAGGGTTTAGGGATTACTTGGAGGGTCAGGGGGTCAGGGCAACTTAGGAAGTAAGGTAATGATGGAAAAGAAAAAGGAAGCTACTATATGATTTAGGGTTTCGGGTTTCAGGTCAGGGGACTGGGTAAGTAGGTTAACAACTGCGACAACTGGGGTTATCATCTGCCGTATAGGTGTAGTAAGTATACTTACTCATTCCCCTTGAACCTCCGCGTAGAGAAGTTCGAGCAGGGTTGGCAATGCCAAAACCCCAGGGGCTTCCCTGAACCCTAGAACCTTTAGTGTTTAGGGTTTATAGGGCTTAGAGGGTTACAGGGTTTAGCGGGTTTATAGGGTTTAGAGGGTTTAGAGGGTTTATGCTTTAGAGCTTTAGGGGTTTGGGATTTGCACGTGCAAACACGACCTTTTACCAGTTCAAGCCAGGCTGCGTTCGGGCTCATGCCAAACTCAAGCTGTATAGATATTTCATCAATGTCGCCATTCTCCACCGCGAAGAACCTGTGACCCACCAACATCCCTGGCAAGAAAAGGACGTAGCCTATGATGCGCCTCAGCCCTCACATTGATACGAACTAGCAAATTGTGGGGCATACATGCCTGCACCAGGGCTACAGCAGCTGCTTCAGCCAAGGGGCACGGAGGCCACTCGACGACTTTCCTCATCTTGTGCCTACGCACGGTGAGGTTTGGGTGGTTAAGGGCTTAACTTATCGGTTCTAAGTAAAGAATATAACATATGTATATATATATATACATACTACGTGGCACTTAGGACCCCTACTAAGGGCTAACCCTTAGGTACCTAAAATAGGAATATAAGGGAATCCCAAAGGCTTCAGGGTCTAAGGTCCAAGCTAAGTCCCAAGGAGTACATATATGTATATGTATATACATTTATGTGTATATATATATATAGGAGTTATGAAGGGATGATAAGTGAAAGAGCAGAAGAAGGAGGAGCAGGCAGCAAAACGCGGAATGAGCATAAAACATCAAGATACGACTAAGCCCAAACAGCAAACAGCCACCAGCCAATCATCATCGCTACCACCACAACATCCACATCATCTTAGAGAAGCAGCCATGTGCAGCAGCAGAAGAGGACTAGGACTTGTTGTTGCTTGGTGAAAGCAACGTTGCTTTTGTTGCTGCGGCTGATGCTGTGGCGGTAGAACAATCGTGCTAGTGAACTTGGCACAGGTACAAGAGGACACAACAAAGCGCGCCTGCTCTGCCAGAAAAAGCACCTCGATCAGAAGAGGTGTTTGCTCCATATGTTGCTTTCCATTTCTGTCGTCATCAGATGCTAGCGCAATGCTTGTCGGCTTTGCGCGTGATGGGTAGAACAGTAGAACTATGAAGCACGCCTACTCTTAGTCGCAGCTTCACCATTATCAGTCACCAGTATTACTTTTTTTGTTGCAATGATTGTCTGATGGTTTCCATAAACCTGGGGCACCAAATGTAGACTCCAACATACAAGAATCCTGAAAAGGGCGCTAAAACTCTGGTGTGGGGTAAGGACCCTAGAAGTCCAATTAAAGGCCTGTAGGACCTAGGAACCAGGAGGGGAAGGATTCGGGGCTCAGTGCTTATGCTTACGGTTTCGGGCTTGTGGCTCTTGAGACGGAAACCTAAATCCTAGTTGGGGGGTCTGGGGGACGTAGTAAACAGGTTCATAATGGGATTACTGGGATCATGTGACTTTTAAGAAGGTTATAGGTATGCTTGCTAAGTTACTAAAATCCCGCCCTAAACACTAAACCGGGATCTTTCATCATAAGCTCCGTGGGGATCCCCCTGGCCCCTACTTGGAGATACAGGCAACTATAACCCACATAGCCGTTCAGGTTTATGGTTTAGGGTTTAAGTACTATAGAGGTTAGTAGGAGGGATACCAGGAGTTCAGACTATAGCTCATATGGGGGTTTCCAAAGATGAGGGGTGGTCTTTATAACAACAGTTGTAGTCTTTGTTGGTACGAAGGGGTGCCTCAAATTCTGGAAACTCAAGTGTGACCATAAGACCGCAGGCAAAATACGCCTGAGTACAGTCAGAAGACAATGAAGCGACATTGGGGTGTCCATGATATACTAAAATATACTATAAGATACTATAACATAATATAACATACTATAATATAAAGATTAACCACCACTCCGATCGTAAGTGCCCTTTACACATGTTGGATTCCTAGAATTCAATGGTCAGAAAAGGTGTGCAGTAGCGCCGTCGGATGTAAGGTACAGGGCGAGGGGTGTTGCAACAAAGTTGTGCCGGTTACCTCCCCAAATTCACATGGAACCCCATAAAGCCCCTTTCAAAAAGGACAGTAGTCTTTACAGGCCCTTTCTTGGCGATTCCACGATTGTACGGACAGTGGTGTGTTCTGTTCCGTTCCGTTATCTCACGCGAGTCCTCCAATCAGCTAAGAGCTGCATCAATTGGATCATCCAGAGTAGGGAAAACTCGAGTCAGCATTTTTCCAGAACTCCAACATTCCAAAACCGCTCAGAATCTGACGAAACTATTGAGCTTTGCACAACTTTTTGATAGTAAGCTAGCATAAATCCAATTTCCAATGGCTTGGATTTTGGGGTTAGGGTTTAGGGTTGTGGGCTTAGGGTTTAGGGTTTAAAAACGGGTTGTAAGTACAGCCTTGATTGGAACATAACTGATTGGGCCCTAAACCCTAAACCCTAAACCCAACTCTAGAACCTGAAGCCTGAATCCTTGAATGCCTCAACCCTCAACCCCTAAACCCTAAACCCTAATCTCTAATCCCTCAACCCTAATCCCTCAATGCAAGGTCAAGGAGGCCTTCTAGGGATAGCTGGGGTTAGCGGTTTCGGGTTTAGGGATAGCTGGGGTTAGCACATGGCTTCTAAGGCTACCCTAAACCCTAAACCCCATGAGTCTACCTGGCCGTGCAAGTAGACCTTGCGTTTAGGGTTTAGGGTTTAGGGTGCAGAAAGCCCTGCAGTGGATACGACACATCCTGCACGACCTTAGCATACCATGGTACCATATTTCATAAGGTCTTGGGCACTTCAGGTGATACAAGACTGACCCCTACATAATCCCGCAATAGAACCCCTATAGAATCCCTAAATAGCCCAATAGAATTCTTATACAATCCCTAAGATAACCCCAATGGAATCCTTCAACCCACACCGACATATCCCCTAAACTCATGGCATAGGCCGCCCACCTTCGATGGTGGGCGGCGCTTATGCCCCTCAACATCGATGGTGCAGGTCGATCCAGGAGAATACCCTAAACCCAGCCCGCGGCGCTGGCTGGTTTTTTCCACTTTCTCACCACTCCAACCTGGCGTTTGCAGGGGCCTCCAGGGTCCTCCAGGGGCCT
>CAJNIZ010043120.1:33260-44768 GCA_905231905.1 Symbiodinium pilosum
CCAAAACCCCAAACCCTACACCCTTAACTCTAAACCCTAAACCCCTAAACCCCTGAAACCCTAAGCCCTAGACCGCCTGATTCAGAGCCCCCAAAACTGCCACCTCGAGGGTCGAGGCGCGCTACCCAAAACAACAGTTTTCACTTTAGGGGCTTAGGGTGTAGGGTTTAGGGTTTAGGGCTTAGGATTTAGGGCATAGGGTTTAGGGTTTAGGACTCGGGGTTTAGGCTTTAGGGTTTAGGGTGTAGGGTTTAGGCTCTCTAATGCTTCTATATTGGGACCTGAGCCCTAAACTTTACACTCTAATCCCTAAAACATCCCCCAGATCCTGGCATTCTTACGCCTCAACCCCACGACTTAGGAAAAAGGATTTTAGGGTTTAACCTTAAACCATTTGCAGGTTTGGGGTTTAGAGTTTAGGATTTAGGATACTGGGGTTGAGGGCTTAACCCTCAATCCTCAACACCCCAAACCCTGTCAACCCTAAACCCTATACCCTTAACCCTAAATTGTAGTTTCCATTTTCTTTTCCATTATCCCTATATCCCCGATATATATAACCCTATATTACCCCAATATAATCCTATCTACTTAAGGGGGACTAAACCCTAAACCCTAAACCCTAAACACTGTAAATCTCAAACCCTGAACCCTTGTAACCCTAAGCCCTATAAATCCTGCGCCCTAAACCCTAAATCCTAAACCCTTAAACCCTTAAACCCTTAAACCCTGAACCCTAAACCCTGAACCCAGGAAGATGGTCACGATGCTGGGCACCTGTTTGAGCCTTGTATTGCATTGCAGGTCCAGTTTCTCTTGGCTTTCTGGTGCAAGGTCAGGCTTTGGGGTTGCGAGTTGAGGATGTAGGACTTAGGATTTAAGGTTTAGGATTTAGGGCTCGGGATTCAAGGTTTAATTTAGGTTTGGGGCTTAGGATTTAGGATTTAGGGTTTTTACGACAGCCTTGCGCATCCGATGCTAGTCGTGAACATGGAAAACTTAAATGGGTGGCGCGTAGGCGCTGCCACGAACCGATCAGGCACAGTTGAGGAGTGGTCGAGGTATTGTTTCAATCCCAATAGGTCCTGACGCCGATCCGGGTTAGAATTTACCTCGGGTACGTAATACTCCATAGCGTTCCGGGAGGCTAAGGACAACCAGTGAGGGGGTGGAGGGCCTCGCTTGTGATTCTTCCGAATGCCTACCCTGTCCTTATATGCCAGGCGAATACTATGTGATGTTGAGGCTCATTACGGTCTAATTTTATTGCCTGGAGGAGTTGTCGGAATTGTTGCGACAGAACTAGCCGTGAGTGCAGACTTCTTGGTTGCTGATACGGTAGTAATATGAAGCCTTGATTCCCAAAACCCTGCGGAATAGCGGGAAATACCACGAGTCTAATTTCTCGAAATGCTTGGGTTCCATCGTTAGCGGGGCTACTCCGTAGATTAGGGTACTCATGATGTTCGCTTGGAAAATGTGTACTTTAGTTTTTCTGGGGAGGGGGCTTCGCATAGATGTTGAAGTTTGTTTAGAGACGTTTTGGCAAGGGACAAGCGGTGGTGTAATGTGGTCAGGGCTTGGTCCATGCCACCTGTGATCCATTGGTACCGGGTCGCCAAACCCTAAACCGTTTTGGGGAGTTTTCGGAGTGGCCGGTATAATGATGCTTCTACTTGTAGATGCTTTACCCAAAGGGTCCAAGGACCCAAATAATCGGGATTTAGTGCCCAAATACGATTAAGATTACAGTATTTGGGCCCTAGAACCCTATTATTTGGGTTATTTGGGTCCGTGGACCCTTAGGGTTTAGCATTCCTCAACTACATGTGTGCTAAGCCCAAAAGCCAGGCATCAGGCGCGTACTCTAAGTCGTACACTGGTTTACCAAGGGACCAAGCATTGGTGGGTATCCCGCGGATTTAGGGTTTAGGATCTAGGGCTTAGAGTGCAGGGTTTATATCTTGGTGTGTCAGCTTTAGGGTATAGGGTGTTGTTTTTTTTGTGTTATTATATGGGTGTTTCCAAAGACGGCGTGTTAGGAATTCCTGCAAGGACGCATTTTGGACCTCTCGGATACATACCCCGGTACATACCTCCGTACATACCCGGAAACATACCCACAGGAGGTCCCTTTCGTCAAGAAGCATGTACCTACGAAACATAGCCGAAACCTACCTCGAAACATACCCCGAAGCATTTTAAAGAGTTTAGACTACAGCTCATGTCCCTTTTTCAAAAGCCCATAGCCAGGAGACCTCCCTGAGGTTTATTCTTGCGAGCCCCTGCCTTCCGTCAGGAAGACCCTTGTTTGGTCTTTCGTTTTCTGCTTTGGTATGATGACCATTTGGTCGACTCTTGGCTTTCTCTTTTTCAGGGTTAAGGGTTTGGGGTCTCTACATGGAGGGGGTTAAGGGCTTAGGGAGCAAGATAGGATTTGGGGTTTAGGGTATAGGGCTTTCGGATTTGGGTCTATATGGGACGGGGTCAGGGTTTAGGCTTTGGGTGAAGAATTTAGGGTTCGGGGTCCCTGTATGGAGGGGTTCGGAGTTTAAGTTTTCTGGTATAGTGTCGCCCTCAAGATACAGCAAGATTACAATCTGCAGTGGTTATATGGTCCCTGAGCCCTGAATGCTAAACCCTAACAGGGTTTAGGGTTTAGGGTTTAGCCCCTGACCCTCAACCCGAAGCCTCAGTGTTTTCCAGAAGGACATCACCTTACCAGCTTCCACAAATCAGCAGACGCTGCTCTCTGGTTGGGTATCGGCTCGATGAACCCACAGGGATTAGAGTTCAGGGAATCATGGGTCTCCTTTGCTTGGTTTGGGGTTCAGGGTCTCGGGTTGGGGGCAGAATCCCAATTCAAAATCAAGCAATATCCAGTACTTCCTTACAGTTGACATCAAGATAACACGTGTCTTGACTGTCATATACCTACCTAGTGGGTCTTAGGATTTAGAATGTTCTGTTGAGGGTCTAGGTTGTGCGAGAACGGGGTTGTTTCAACCCCCAGCCCCTTTGGGGCCTGAGAACAGGATTTAGGGTTTAGGGTTTAGGGACCTAATGTGGGGGGTTGGAATTACCAGCATGCTCTGTTTCATTCTTGAGCTTCAAGCGTTTGGCCTTAGTATCTAAGTCCGCAGATTTACAACATTGAAGATGGTTGGGCTCAGGCCGCCGGATTTGTGTCTGTGGGTCTGCAGCGTGGCTTTGAATCCGAATGCCTGCATGTCTCACAAATCTAAGTCTCAAATCCTAATGTAGACCCCTGATTAATAAACCACCTCTTTTTAAGGGCCTTAATATTAGGATCCTTATTAAAATCCCTATTAAGTGCAAGGGGTGTATGAATCAGTTGTCTACACCAGAAACTTGGCAGCCTAGTGGTTTACAGCTAACGGTTTACTGAACCCTAAACCCTGCGTACCCAAGCCTAAATGTTTAGGACGGGAAGCTCAGACAAGCTGAGGTTTGCACCAGTCGTCTGAGTCACTGTGGAGCCGTGTTAATTCATCATCACAGACTGGTTAAACCCCAAACCTTGGATACTGCCGGGGGCAGTACCCAACCTAAATTCTAAACCCTAAACCCTAAACCCTAAAACTCCTAAACCCTAAAACCCTAAACCCCTAAACCGCTCTTGCTTTTGAGGGTTAGAAGTTCTCCAAGGATGCTGATGGTTGAAATCGTGCATCCCCTGGCGAAGGAGCTTGATGTGACCTGCCAAATATTTTAGGGTTTAGGGTTTAGGGTTTAGGGTTTAAGGGTTTCAGGGTTTAAGGGTTTCAGGGCTTCAGGGTTTAAAGTTCTAGGGTTTGAAAGTTTGGGGTTTCAGGGTTTATGGTTTTAGGGCTGAGGGTTGAGCGTGTAGGGTTGCGGGTTTAGTAGGGTTTAGGCTCCTGTAGGGACAGGGGCACTTGGTAAGTAGTTTAGGAATGGGTGGGGTTAGATCGGGGTTAAGTATGCTTACTAAGCCCGCCGACCCTCCAAGCATGGTTCAGGGCTTGAGGACCGATAGTCCCGTAGATAGAATATGGCCTTGGGTATAAAAAAAAAAAAAGATCCACATACAACCCATGTTCTATCTACTTAGAGGGGACTTTGGCCCTAAACCATGAGGAGCATGGAATGCATGAGCTCCAACAACAAGTGAACAGCCGCCCATTTCTGCCAGCCCAGAACATGACCAGTTGCAGCAAGGTTTGCAGTTGCTAGGATTGGACACGGACAGCCTTTATACCTCACCGCCAGGAAGTTGGGCCTCCCAAGTGCAAAGCGCCTACAGGCGCGCCGCGCGTGAGGCGCATCCAGACAAGCATGCCGGCAACCCGCAAGCGACTCAAAACTTCCGGATTTTGGCCACCACTCGGGAATGGGTGCTGGAGTGGTTGCAACAATGGGGCAAAATTCGAGAACTTTTCCCTGCAGTGCTTCCGCCGTGCTACTGCGGCAAATGCCTCCAGATTCATCGCCAGCGCAGCAAGTGCTGGGATTGCACGACCCCTGTTGGGGTCAAAAAAAGGCCACAAATGCGGGTTGGGCAGCGGAATCGGGAGGTGGCTTCGGCATCACGGGGAACAAGTGGCTGACCTCGTGCGCGCCGTGGCGCATGGCCACAGCACGGACGCAGCCAGGCGGGTAGGTCAGACACAAGAGTCCACCCAGGAGGTGATTGATGCGCAAACCGCGGAAATCACAAAACTTCAAGACAAGAGGAAGCGCGAAGATGATGAGCGTCTTTACCAGCAGCAACTGGCACTGGAGTTGCAGGATCCCGTGAAGCCTTCATTTTTTCCTGTAGGAGCTTCCTTGCTGAGTTTTGTCTGTAGGGGCGGGAATGTGTCTTTGTCAGGGGTTGCCTGAGGAGGCTGCACGGCGAGTCCAAGAACGGCTCCAACATGAAACAGGCATCCCAGTGCCAGCCACCTCTCGCATACAGGACTGTCAACTCTTTGTTTTTGCGTTCGTGCGTACCCACATGCACGTGAAGCAGGATAAACCCAAGCGGCCGCGTCCCACTACCCCTTGAGTGCTCGGCATTGTTTTAGATGCTGCATGGAGACATTATGTCTGGAACATGTCATTTATCCCTGTGCATCTGCAGGAGTCCTTGGCCGATGTCCCAGGCTCAACTGGATCGTTGGGGTCCGCGGCCTTGGCGCCTGTGATTGCAGCCGTCCGAGGGGCGGGCGCTGCGGAAGCAGTGCCCGCCCCGCCTTCTTCAGACGTGTGGGATCCTCCCCGCAGGATTGCTGAGGTTCCCGCAGGGTGGGAACCACCCCCGCCACCAGGCAACCTGGCAATGAGCACGCCAGGGCCCATGAATGTTTGTCCAATTTGCGGGAACCCCGCCGCGAGGTGGGAAGCGCGCCGGATGCGCACTGGGATTATTTTATCCTGGTTCCGGTGCGTGCGCGTCCCACATTGCACATTTGCTTGGACCAGCGCCCGCGGAGTGCTGCCAGAGAAGGCGCCACCCAAACCCAACGGAGGCGGTGAACCGGACGCAAGGTCCTGAAGGTTCTTGGAAGTCTAATAGAATTTTTTGTTCTGCATCCTCTGCTCAGACGAGCCACGTTCTTCGCTGAAGTGCTGCTCGGGCCGTGAAAGAAGTGGGGCCGTCAGTAGGTGATCATGCTCGGCTTCTTCCCATCCGTTATTCACCGCGTTTAATTCTGATTGAACATATACGATATATCGTATAGGAAGACTGGCACATTTATTGACTACGCTTGGCATCTGCGATGAAACATTCCCAATTTCCATTCAGTTCGGTATTCTGCGTTCAAGATATTTCCGCAAATCTATTCCACTAGAGTTCTTGATGGGCAAATTTACATTACACCATTTTCACTGGAAATTTTGCTTACGGAATCTTGCTTCGCAAACTTACGTTGGGAGCTTCAGCTTACGAAGCTTGAGTTTGGCAATTTGAGTTGGGAAGCAAAAATTGCGAAATTTCAGCTCGGAACCTAGGGTTCAGGGTTTAGGGTACTTTGCGTGGCACTTTGCCACCTCCCAGCATGCGGAGCAACTCCCTCTTTGGCCGGGGCTGGCAACTAGGGACTCCCCTTACCCTGTCTGTAGCTTCGTGGGTCTCGCGGAATAGGAATATTGACGTAGGAACTTTGACACAGGAATTTTGACAGGTTTAGAGTTTAGGGTTTAGGGTTTAGAGTTTAGGGCTTAGGGTTGGGTGTATAGTTGTGCTACCGTACTCTGCTAAGTTACTACCATGCTACTTTTCTGCTCCTACACCATCCGAACCATCCAATGAAAACCGAAATCCTAAACCTTAAACCCTAAACTCCAATCCCAGCACATAAACCGGACCCTATACGCTACACCCTATACCAGAAACTCAACCACCTGCAATCTGCCTGTAAAGGCAATTGACAGCTCGGATTATTCTGAAGAGGCGATTCAGATGACGTCGCTTGGCTGTATTACAGATATGTAGGGGTTCTACAAGGTTATATAGGCTTAGAAACTTATAGAGAGTTATGTAAGTTTTTTTGGGGGATTATACTGGATTGCGTAAGATTATACAGGGGTATAAGAGGTTATATAAGGAAGGCTTCAGGAGCTCAGCTGTTATCCATGGGATGTACCCGGACCACCAAAACTGCCTTTAGGTACTGTTGAGAATAAAACCCTGCATGGCTATGTCATGCTAGAACACCGTTATGCCAAAAGTATATGGCATTTCGGGTCATGCAGGAATTTTAGTAGCCATCCTAGACCCTAAACCTTATATCACCATACCCAGGTTTGAGGTTCGTGGGCTGGTTACACCCGAAAGTACGGTCTAGGCAGGTTGTCTTTGTGAGTCTTTCAGTTCGCAAGTTTTTTTAAAAAAACAGAGAGCCCTAAACCCTTCTAAGAAGACCTGTCATTCCCATACAGATCCTAAAGCTACAACACCTTATAGGGTCCAGGGTTTGGGGTTTCCATGCGGCTGGTTCAGGTCATCCATAATGGATGCGAATCTATTGCTCTTCAAGACCGTCATTGCAGGCAGCTGCACTGAAGTTGCCGGTTCCGGGGTTCTGGGGCCTAGGTGAATCAGAGCAGGTTTCGAATCAGCATGCAGTGTTTGGGATTTAGGGTTCAAGGCTTAGGGTCCTAAATGATTTAAGAGAATATTTGAGAGTCAACAGGAACCTGAACCGGAAACTGGGCCTATACGGGGTTTATAGAATGTTAATGTAGAAGCTAGTAGAATTTCCCGCATCATGTTCTCACAATCTTTCGATACCTGCGGTGTGATAAGCAAGCTTGGCGCATGAATCCTGAACCCAAAACTTATTGGTGCTTGAGGGAGGGTGGATTTCTACAGCAATCCGTATATAGTCCCACATATTAATATATTCCCCTAGAATGGTACATATATCCATTCTCCCACTCCCGCTTAAGCACTAGGGTTTCACTAGGGTTCCTACTAGCTTTGGGGGTTGAGGCTTTCCGTTTGGGGGTTTGGGTGTAAGGTTTGGAGGTTTAGGGTTTGGGGTTTGGTAGTTATGGTTCAGCAACGCATGGGCCTGAAGAGTCAGGCTAAGTCAGCACCAGGTGGATATGGACCAAGCAATGGGAAGCAGGCTTATATATTGGCTGGTGATGTTCAGTGCATGTACAGGCTTTAATAAGCACCAGGCATGCAAGCCTGGCCATATGAGGATCATGATTATGAGGGGGTTTATTGTTAGTTCAGACGAATTTAGATGCCACCAAGCCCTGCATGTTACAGGTCGTCAATGAAACTACACGACCCAGAATATTAGAGGCTGAAGATCCTTCTAAATCATGTGGTATCGCATCCCCCGAGCCCCCAACAAGATTGTCCTCAAGCAATGTAGAAAAGAAGCTTAGATAATTACCAACAGTATGGTCCTAGGTTCTTTGTATAACTATAGTATAGGGTACTTCAAATAGTCTTCAAACTGTGATTGGTAACCACTTGGGCCCCTACATCTTATCCTTAGAAACCGAAGGTTCATGTCAATTCGCATGTCCATATCCATTTGATTCTTCATCATTGGAGGTAATATTCCCAAACCCTGAACTCTATAACCTGGCCTTAGCCCTGCGGCCTAGTGTAGCTATGTTCTCCAGCCCCTAAGCACAAACCTAGATTTAGGGAGTTAGTGTTTAGCGTACCTTAAACCCGAAACCCAAAACCCTAACCCCCAAGCCTTGCTGAAGCCTAGATGCAAGGTGACAGCTGGGGCAAGATCGCTGTGCCCCTCATTCGGCTGCAGCCGTTGACAGCATTGATTTTTTGCACCTCGCCTGACCTCTGGGGTTTAGGGTTTGGCCGAATGGTGTCTAAACAGCAAATCACGTCCCCCTAATACGAAACACCCTTACTTTCTGACTGTAAAGATTTCCCCCATTTGCTTCGCAATAGGCGGGTAAAGGCTTACAACTGACATTGCTTAGGGGCGCCCGCGCTGTATTCACAACAGAGGAACCGACAGCGCGCAATAAGCTTTGGCTGAGAACATAGCATTTCCAAACACTTGTGTCCCGTGTGAAGGACTATTCTGGGCAATGAAAGAAGGTTCGGTAGTCCCAGATGTCTACCATAAAGGCGCTGGAAGAGCCATATGATAGTGCAGGGTTCCTGAGTTTGGGGGCTGGAGCATCGCAGACAAGACGCTCTGTATTAGCAGCATGTGGCAACCCCAATCACCCTAATCAAGAACATCATACTGTTGATACCTAAACCCTAAACCCTAGCCCCTAAACCCTAAACCCTAAATCCTAGCTATGAACATCGTACTGTTGATAACAAGACCCCTTCCTGGCCTTAGTATCCTATAATACTAGGGTTCCCAGGGTACAAAGAACTTGGGAGAATGCAGGATTTTATCATCCACTGTACGAGGGTTTAGGGAAATTTCTCAACACTGGCTCCATCTACGGCAGATCAAGGATTGTTTAGGGTTTTAGGGTCTTAGGGTTTTAGGGTCTCGGGTTGAAGGGTTTAGGGTTTACGAAATGTGTCCATTTTGGGCAGGTTTTTCCAAGTCAAGACCAATGTTCTTGTAAGTAGTGCGTTGAAATGGCGATACAACAATCAATAGTCCCTGATACAGCGGAAGCTTGTGAAATTTTCCCGTTGATCCATATGTTCTATAAAAAGGATATAGCCTCACTGGGTTTCGCCACGAAAGAACACGTCTCAGACGTGATTCATGGTGTAGGGGACCTGGAAGGAGACTTAAAACCGCATGGGATTTCCAGTTACCTCTAGACTAGGTTTCTTTGGGGTAGGTAGTGTGGGAAATATGAGGCAACGGAGCACTAATGGTGTATGTGGATGTACATATATATATATATATGTACAGATACAGAGAGGTTAGTGGGCTGCGAAGGCTTCACATTGCGCATTCTGATTGAATGCCCCTTGAGTAGCTGGGCACACTACCAACTCCACGCAAAGGCCTGTGGATCAGTGATGGAATGCCAAACCTTAACGCACACAGCCCAAACCTGCCACCACTGCGGATTCATGTTGCATGACATGAACGATTGCTTGCATGAAGTCCCAAGCCCGTGAAGAGGGTCCTGAGAGAAGTACTTCAAAAACGGGTTCTGTAGTCCAAAATGTAGGGTGAGATGACTAATTACATCCCGCTGTAGTATGTCACAAGAGCTACAGGACCCATATCCGCAAACCTGAAACCCCCGGAAGCCCGAACCCTGAACCCAACTCCTTACACCCTAAGTCCCAAATCCCTAACCCTAAATCCCTAAACCAAAATCCCTAGACCCTAAATCCCCGAAACCTGAACCCTAAACCCAAATCCCTAAGCCCTAAATCCCTAAAGCCTAAATCCCTAAATCCCTAAATCCCTAAACCCAAGTCCCTAAATCCCTAAACCCTAAACCCCTCAATCCCCAAATCCCCAAAAACCTCAGCCCCCCCCTGCACCTGTCAGGTGGGTCCCTCTTGACGCTGGTGTTTGGAGTGCTCAATCTAATTGTAGCAGACACTTGCCGAACAACTGTTTTACTTAGGGTTTAGGGTTTAGGGCTTAGGGTTTAGGGTTGGGGGGGTTTAGGGGGGTTTAGGGTTTAGGGTGTAGGTTTTGGAGGTTTCAGGGGTTAAGGCTTAGGGTTTAACGCAGCTGCTTCACTCATAGGGTATATATTAGGGAAATATTGGGGTTCTGTAGGGATAGTGGAAAAGAAATGGAGACTACAAAAATGGGGTCATATAGGGTTTAGGATTTAGTTTTTGTGGTTTTAGGGTTTTAGGGTGTAGGGTTTAGCGTTCAGGGTTTAGAGTTTAGGGTTCAGAGTTCAGGGTGTAGGGTTCGGGGTTAACCAGGTAATACGCTATAGCCCGTCATAGTTGTAGTTTGTGCTAGTGTTTCTTTGTACTTGTGTCGCCCAAATTGATTGGTACCCGTTTAAGAGTCCCTAGAAAAAGAAAGCATCATAACATTTTGGGGTCGATATTCCCCCCCCCCTATTTACGGAAACTAGCAACTGCCCAGCTAGGATTATCGTCCCCCTTAAGTTTATAGAATATGGCTTTGGGTATGTTATAATAAGAGCCCCATATACCCCATATTCTATCTACTTAAGGGGGGACTACAAAACCTTAAACCCCGACCCATTCAAGATTTGGGGTTTGGGGGTTAGGTCTTCTCAAATTAAGTGACTTGTAGGGACCTTACGGATGTCCACTTGAGGACTCTGCAGGAGCCACCTTAGGTAGGTCATGACTTAACACCACTTTATGACATTAGCTGGCTATGCGTTGGGCTTTCCCAACCTGAACTACTGTCCCCTACCTATCCCTATGAGCTTAGGATGTAGCATTCAGGGTTAGGGGTTTAGGGTTTAGTGGCTGAGCAAGTAAGATCAGCAAAAAAGAAAGATATGCTACTCTATGCCGGCGGCCCTCACGTAAAACACTATCCCAACTTTCAGACAAGCCAGCTTCCACCTCATGTTCCATTTGCTTTCGCCATCATTTGGAAACCCTGATCCTCATCATGGGAACCATTATATAAACTCCCATATTGGGGATGATAGAACCCCCAACATAACAGGTTCCCCTCCTGTACCCACAGTAGACCCTCAGCCCCTGAATGATAAAGTCTATATTTGTATTGGTTCTGTATTAAGGTGTTCACTAAGGGGGCGGAGGGGTATCGTCATGCGGGCCGAGGGGGATTATAGCCCTACAACCTTAACTCTAAACCTAAACTTGAAGCATTAAACCCTAAACCTAAACTGGAAACCCTAAACTAAAAAACCTAAGACTTGAAAACCTAAACCCTGAATCAGACTTGAAGCCCTAAACCCTAAACTCTAAACCCTTTATAATCCCTATAATCCGTGTAGCTTCCATTTTATTTTCCACTATCCCAATATAACCTTAACCCTAAACCCTCAGCCCTAACAACTGCGGCACCGACGAAGCACGTCCTGGAGGTCTTGGGGTAGACCATGGTTGGCCTGACATACGGCTTAGGGTTATAGGGTTTAGGG
>CAJNIZ010043120.1:44851-58563 GCA_905231905.1 Symbiodinium pilosum
AGGGTTGAGGGTTTAGGGTTGGGTTATTCCCCGTTACAGTAACTGTTACCACAAGGGGTAATAGGAATTAGAATAGCCCCTTAATAAGGCCCCATTTAAGGACAGTTACTGGGTGGGGGAATGACCCAAGGCTTAGGGTTGAGGGTTGAGGGTTGAGTTTGAGGGTTTAGGGTTGAGGGCTGAGGGCTGAGGGTTGAGGGTTGAGGGTTGAGGGGCTGAGGGTTGAGGGGTTTCCGGATTTGGGTTGTTTCAGGCCTAACGTGGGCTCCCAGCACAGCGGACCCCGATATGGGGTTCAGGGTGTAGGGTTTAGGGATTGGGTTTATAGGGCTGAGGGTTCAGGGTTTTCGGCGGGGGTCTAGGGCTTAGGGTTCAGGGTTTAGATCAAGTTTAGGGTTTATGGTTCCCCCTTAGCTTCTTGAAGGGTGGGGTGGAATTTCTTGCCGGGCTCGCCGTGTCTCGTCTTTAACCTAAACCCTAAACTCTACACCCTAAACCCTAAACTCTAAACCTTAAACCCTAAACCCAGATCCCGCGGTATGAGGGTTTCGGGTTAAGGGAGTCTGGGGTGTAGGGCTTTAGGGTTAGGGCCTTGTCATCCCAATCAAGCGAGCCACGATATCAAACCACCCGAAAGATTGGATCCAAAAGCCGCTGGTCCCAGTTTAGGGTTTAGGATTTATAGGAGCCTCCAAGCCCCAATACCTAACCCTACTCCCTATAGGCCCGTGATATCTGCGCATAGATTGTGAAGGTTTGTAATCCTTTTTTTTTTTCTGGGATTCCAAAACTAGGGCACACGACGCCCTCAACACACGGTTTGGAATCCCTAAACCTCAATCCCTAAATCCTAACCGCAAAACCATCTAAACCCTAACCCCCAAACCCTAGCCCCTAAACCCTAATCCCTTAACCCTAGTCCCGAAACCGTAATCCTTAAACCCTAATCCCTAAACCCTACTCGCTAAACCCTAATCCCTAAACCTCAATCCCTGAACCCCAATCCCTAAACCCTAATCCCCCAACCCTGAACCCCGATCCCTGAACACCAATCCCTATAAACCCTAATCTTCATCCTCCAGCTCCAGAGCCCAGGAAGAGACGTCAGCCTTAGAGCGATGTTGCGCTACCAGACGGGGGTGTTCCTCTTGGTGCTCGCTCTTAGATGAGCCCCAGACTGCACGAAGGCTTAGGGTTTAGGGTTTAGGGTTTAGGGTTGGGGGTTTAGGGTTTGGGGTTTAGGGTTTAGGGTTGGGGGTTTAGGGCTTGGGGTTTAGGAATTAGGGTTTGGGATTCAGGGCATGGGGTTTAAGAATAGGGTTCATGGTTTAAGGGTCGGGGTCTGGGACTTCAGGTATATGGGATTTCGGGCTTATGGGGCCTAAAAGGTGTGTGGCTTAGTGTTGAGGCCGAGGGTTTTATTGGGATATAAGGGGTTCTCCAGGAGTAAAGAATTGGGCTGTACGGGGTAGAACGTACTGGTATGGTCAAAGAGACTATGCAGAGCTTGGGCTTTGAGGTTTCATTATGGGGTTTCTTACTGGTGCTTAGTAGGGAAAAGGGAAGATAATCCCTATATAGCACCTGTGTTCCCTTCTGCCTTACTAACCGACCCTAAACCCTAAACCCTAAACTAACCCTCCCATAAGGTTTTGTGTATGCATCTATGTACAATGCACAGGGTTCCCTCAGGATCTTGGGGGCCGCATCTATGGGATGGCCAGGCACATAGAGATCTTACCTCAGAAGGTTCAGGGCCTAGGGTTGTCAGAAAGGAAGCTACTTAGGGTTCTTTAGGGTTTAGGGTTGAGGGTTTAGGGTTGAGGGTTCGCATAGCACCTATGGAGACTGAAATGGGATTGGAGAGGAATAGCACATGGCGTTTGTCGGGACTCCACTCAGACGAGCTTTTCACAATCAATACTTACTTGCCTAGCGGCTAACCTGTTGGCGGATGTGTAAATACACATATATTCTTATTTATATTAATAAAGGCTGAATTTTTGGAGCCAGGAAACTGCACAGCTAAGAATACTAGCCTAGTGTTTCGTAATGTGCCTACCCACGTCTGGGGCCTCTACTTCGCGGGTCAGGCAGACTTAGTAAGTAGGTTGATAGTTGGGATAACCGTGATTTTAGATGGCTTCTAGAGGTTACAGGCATGCTTACTAAGCCCTCCAGACCTTCAAAGCAAGAATACCCTGAACTCTGAGCCCTACCAATCTTGAGATTGGCTTTAGGTACCCCAGTAGTACCCTTTTGCCCTTTTTGATTTGGGGTTTCCTTCTTAAAGCTGAAGAGTAGGAAAAAGGGTACCCTTATTATTAATGGGTTATTGGGGAACCTAGGCTTAATGAAAGCTGAGGTGAAGCGGGACTGGTGGTGCCTTCTTCGGCATGCGCACCCGCGTGTGAACATGGCACATGCAGGTGGGGAATGGTTCAAGGGTGTAGGGTTTAGGGTTTAGGGAGGAAAATCCAGATTGTAACCATGTACATTTTTAGGGTCCTCTTATGGCTAGCTAACACCAGTGTCTTGTAATTTGCCTACCTAGCCTCTAAGCCCCGAATGGGTGGGGGAGCCCCTAAACCCTGAGATGATACCTATCTCACCCATCAACCCTGAACCCTAAACCCTCATCCATCTAGAATTCATTGGGAAGCCCTTAAACCCCAATCTGATACCTATCAAATCCATCTAGAACTATTGGGAAACCCTAAACCCTAAACCTAAACCCTAAACCCTAATCTGATACCTGTCAAATCCGTCTAGAAGATCTAGGACGCAGGGGTGTGAAGGGTCCAAAGGTTGGATGGCTTAGGATTTAAGGTTTTAGGGTTTAGGGTTTAGGGTTTGAGGTTCCAGGGTTTGGGTTTTAGGATTTAAGGTTTGAGGTTCCAGAGTTTGGGTTTTAGGATTTAAGGTTTGAGGTTCCAGGGTTTGGGTTTTAGGGTTTAGGGTTTAAGGGTTTTGGGGTTTTAGGGTTTTAGGGTTTTGGGTTTCAGGGCTTTAGGGCTTCAGGGTTTGGGGTTGAGGCTTTCGGCTTGCCGTTGAAGGGAGACATTGGGGGGGATTCACGTAGAGATTGTTACCCTGAGGGCCCAAGTACCTAATAATCATATCCCTACCCAAAACCTGTACTACAATTACTATTACCAAAGCCCCAAGTACCTAATTATTGGATACATGGACCCTTAGGGTTATGGTTTTGCTAGTTCAGGGAAAGCTCTGCATGAAGTGCGTCGGGCCTTCATTTTCAATCGGGAGGGAGACTCGCAATACACCTACCCAGCCCCTGAGCTCTAAATCCCTACTAGCACCCCATTTTGCATATCATCTCTCGCTTCGATTTCCATTCGATTCTCCAGTATTGGGAGAACTCACCCTTAATACTTATAGAATACGTATCAAATCCCTGTATATTCCTAAGGGTCCAAGTACCTAATAATCAAATACTTACCCAAAACCTATATCATAAGAACTATACCCAAAACCCAAGTACCTAATTATTGGGTACTCGGACCCTTTGGGTAAGCAACTCGTTGGGCCCCTGCCCTGGGTTGAGGGCTGGCTTCTCTACAGGCGCTCCTGTAATCCTTGTACCGCCCCTCCCAAAGCAGCTCCGGTAAATCAAGGTTTACTTGGGGGTTGTTCTAAAGGTCCCTGTAAACAAGGGACCATTGGGAATACACTTCCTTAAAGAGGGATCCTAACCAAATAGGGAATTACCTTATGGCCATTTTGGGGACAGCTGTTTTTGAACAACCACCACTTGCAGCACTTCGAATTTCCGCTGTTTTGTAGGGGCTGGAGATGGTGCTTGGGCTCAGCGTTTGCGATAGGGGTTTGCTAAGGGCTTCGAGGCTAGGATCTAGCGTTTAGAGTTGAGAGGCTTGAGATAAGATCGTCAAGGTGACGGGCTTGGTGAGAGATAGATTGTTTTTTTCAGTGCTTTCCCTTCTACCCACCTACCCGAACCCTAAACCCTCTACCCCCCGTATGCGACCCCTTTGGTTTGCCCATTAAAGGGGCCAATGTTATGCTGATTTCTTTTGGGAGTGAGATAGCAGGGGGGTTAGGGTTTAGGGAAGTAGGGCAGCCCGTGATCTTTAGTGTTTGCAGTGGAGGCTCTGAACTTACTAGTTCTAAGTAGGGGTAAGGGCATATAATTCCCACATAATCTCTTTATATTAGATTTCCTTATTCCTTACTAAGAACGAGTAAATTAAGTTCTGGTTAGACTTTTGGCTGTCAGGCTCTCAGGCTCCAAGCATTAGCATGTGGGTAATTTCAATTTCCCACTACTAGTCTAATAGTGGACCTAAGAAGACTTGACTGGAAGTGGGCCCTGAGGAAGGGACTTTAGTTTCTTGCGCTTTCCCCTACAGCCCCAGTAGGGATGTCACGCCACACCCCAAAATTTCCAAAAGCCGAATCCTTGCAAGATCTCCACCCTAAACCCTATACCCTAAGTCCTTCCTAAACACCCATGCGCTCTGCTGGGGCACACCTTACGGAGCCTGCAGGGCGCCCCCCAAAGACAGAGGGTAGCATAATCAGGACATCTTACTTTATAGCGGTAAATATGTTAGTTTCCTGAAATAAGGGGACCCCAATATAGACCCCAACATATTATAGTCCTTATTAAAGGGACCCCCCACGAAAAAAGGTACCCTTACTGTTGGGAAATTCCTATATAGGCCCAAGTATTAACCCCTCAACCCTAAGTCCCAAATTCTGAACCGTCCCTTACCATCCCGCCCTAACTCCTGCACACCTCCATATGAGCTATCGTTTAAACTCCTCTTATTAAAGGCGGGCTACATGGGTGATTATATAAGGGACTACTCTAGGGCTTATTAAGGGGGATACTAGGAGTTTAGACTATCTGACTGTATTTCATATATATATATATAAGGGGTTACTCTAGGGCTTATTAAGGGGGGACAGTAACTGTTTAGACTATAGCTCATATATTACCCACAGACCTTAAACGCCACACCATGCGCCAGAGGCAACAAATACACCACAACCCTAAACCCTAAACCCTAAGCCGTGTATTCCCACCTGACGGAGTTCCCACTATTTCTCTTTGTGGCCCTTTCGGGTTGTTTCAAACATGGTTTAGGGTTTAAGGTTTAGGGTTTGGTTTAAACGGGTCCACAATACCCCTTAGAGTGATGTTAAGTGGAGTCATATAGGGAACCCTGTTTTAAGTATAGTGCACATATTAACCCAGAGTATAGTGTACATATTAACCCAGAATACGATATTCCTGAGCACAAATTAACCCAGAATACTATATTCCTGAGCACAGTATACTGGGTAGTTTGCATAAATAGGGGGACCCCAGTATACAGTATAGACCCCACATACTATAATCCTCATTATTGGTCCCCCCCCCTCCAAAAAAAAAAAATGCTCCCAATTCTTTGCAGCCCTAGACCCTATACCCTATACACCCCCCGTAATCCTTTTAAAGGTACCGATTTTGTGTAAACCCTACACCCTAAACCCTAAACTGCCTGTATTGGAATTATATGAGCCATGATCTAAACTCCTTAAAGGGGGGTATATGGGGGATTATATAGGGGACTACTATAGGGGTTATTAAGGTGGATACTAGGAGTTTAGACGAAACCCCAAAAATCCCCTACATAACCCTAAAAATAGCAGTGTCCATTTCATTTTCCATTTTCTTTTCCATTTGATTCTCCATTATTAAAGGGGGATACTAGGAGTTTAGACCCTAAACCCTAAACCCTAAACCCTCATGTGGGGCACCCCGCCTGATTGCTGGTGCAGGTCTGGCATCTGTGAGTGTGAGGCCTGCTGGGAACTAGGGATGTTTAGAGTATAGGGGTTGATCCCAGTTTTAGGGTTTAGGGTAACCCTGAACCCTAAACCCCCCCTAAACCCTAAACCCTAAACCCCTGAACCCTTGACCCCTGAACTCTAAACACTGAAGCCAAAAACCCTATTAGGGGAAGCGATGAGTCTTTCTGAGCCATCACTCAGAGTCTGCATCCCAATCTGTAGGACACTTAGGTAGCAGATGTTCAAGCATGAACTTTCTGGGCCTCAATTTTAGGGTTTAGGGTAGAACACCAAAAGATCTGACAAGTGGTTGGTTTGAATCTGGGTATTAAGCTCCAAACCGTGGCCTTAAGCCCTAAGTCCTAAACCCCCAAACCCCACGGCGGGTCTCCGAACACTGAACCAAATGCCACTAAACCTGAGAATCTACAAAGTCCTTCACCCCAAGACGCCTATATAATCCCTGAACCCCTAATCCCTTCACCCCTAATCCCTGAACCCCGAACCCTAAATATCGTACAACCCGCATATACCCCCCATACATCCCTATCAAGCCCTGCGTAACCCAGCTGGTTATCCAGCAATTGCAGTCCATTACCGCTAGCATGTAATCTACTCAGTCTACTCTAGATTACTCACTATTTGAGGGGCCAAAGCTGCCCAACGCTTGATTCAATGACTGACCGAGAATGATACTATCGTACCCAATACAGAGTAAGATTCTATCCTCCTTTTGGGGTATAGTATTTTATATGAGGAATCGAATCCTAGTGGGCTCAACCACTCAAACCCTAGACCCTACACCGTTTGCCCACCTGGAGGCCGGCTGGGCAGGCAAAGTTTGCTCCTTCTTCCTGGCTGAGGATGCCGAGCGTCCCACACAACAGGCAACTCTGCCTGCGTTAAGGGTTTAGGGGTTTGGGGTTAAGGGTTTGGGATTCAGGGTTTGAGAGTTTTCGATTTCGGGTTTGAGGGTTTAGGGTTAAGATTTAAGGAACTTGATTCAAGTTACTCTATTATCCCCCTATAGTGTAGAATCACATGGAAAAGGAAATGGGAAATGAAAGGGAAACTAGGGGAATATAGGGGTTTATGGAACTTAACCTAAGGGTTTAGGGTTAAGGATTTTGTCGTTAGTCTTCAGGGTTTAGGTTTAGGAGTTCGGGTTTAGGAGGTAGGGCTTAGGATTTAGGTTCAGGAGTCAGGGCTTAGAAGTCAGGCTTTAGGGTTTGGAATTTAGGGATGTAGGGTTTAGGGTTTGAGTATAGCGTTTACTGTAGGTTTTATGGTGTAGAGTCTAGGGAATTATTGCACCCAATGACGGACAATAAAACTGGACATGAAATGTAAACTCAGGCATAGAGCTTTGTGGGGATCTTACTGTTCTCAATCAAAGGTACACATTTACTTTTTTGGGGGTCCGTGCAATATTAATACAGTGTTGCAGTATAGACTTGTTTCTCAGCAACTTGTTGGTTAGTATTTGGTGTTTCTTGGGTACTTAAGACCTACGTACACTCCCCCAAGTCACCGGATATGGTTGTAAATCTGCTATACTTACAAATAGAACTGGGTGGCTTAACTATTGGTTTATGGGCTTCCAAGCAGGGAAGGATGCAATGTTTCCAGAATCCCTGTATAATTGCGGTATAGGGAACCTCAAATAGAGCTCAAGATGTTGTTTTCATTCCTTCGTTCCGCGTCCCTACTAAACCTACGGCCCCAGTATTCGGTTGAGGGTCTGATGGAAGGATTCAGGTTTCGGGGTTCAAGGTTTGGGTTTCGGAGTTCAGGAGTCTAGCTTTGGGAATTCACGGCGTAGGCAAGGTGCAGTTGCTTGCTTTGGGGGTTCGGGATTCAGGCTTCAGGGTTTGCTTTGCCAGGGTTCAGGAATGTGGGTGCAGGTTTCAAGGAGGGTCCAGGCCGCACTTGCCCTGTGCTTCGGCTGGGGCAACATGAGTGGTTTCAAACTTCTGGTTTCTGTTGGAACGGCCCCAACAGAGGCCCGTACAGGAGGGATTATTGGGAGTTTCTATAAAACCGTACATATTCCGGTTTTCATTGCTTTCATCTGGTTTTTCGTTGAGAAAAAGGGTTTAGGCTTTCGGGGCTTAGGGTTTACAAGCCCCAACTTAATATTCAATGATGGGTACCTGTATTCTAAACCTTAAACCCTAAGCCTGAAGCACCTGTTAGCAGATCAAAAGGCCAGACTTAAACCCTAAGCCAGAAAACCCTAGCCCGAAACTTTGACCACTCAACAATACCTTGACCCCAAAAGTATGTACGATAACGGCCTTTATGGCTATTATTTTTAGTTTAAAGCTATTATTTTGCATTCTTTTGGGGTTTAGGTAAACCCCAAAAACATGAAACTTCAAGGCGAAGCCAAAAGTGGTCTTGGACCCTACTGTGTTGGCGCTGATTGAGCCTTGGGCGGTAATTCTTAAGGGCTTGGAGTTGAGGGTTGAAGTTGCACTGTATGCATGCCTCTACTCCTGTACCTAGCTTCCGAAATCGTTCTTGATTCCCTTTCGGGTGAAGGGTTCAGGGTCTTGGATGAAGGGGTCGGGTGCAGTGCAGTTTAGGGTTTCGGGGTTTTGGGCTCTTGCACCCGAAGCACATCGGTCTGCGCTAGAATGGCCGGTGGCCATTAGATTATTTTGTTCATTCGAGGTCGCCCCAGATTAACCTTGGGTCGTAAGATTCGGTGTTGTTTGCGATGTTGACTTCCATTCCGTGCTGGAAAGCCATCCGACCACAAGCCTTCCTAGATTGCAACAATCGACAACTTGTCAATAGCCCCTGAGCTTCTTCAACAACAGCAGTCCCCAAAGCATAATTAACCCCCTCCCGCTAATATCAACCCCCCCACCCCCCTAATATGGAATACTCCCCATTGTGGTATATTATAGTATATTGGGAGTATTTAATATTAGGGCGGTGGGAGGTTTGATCTTAGGTGGAGGGGATTACCCGTTTTCTTCTTCCAGCTTTTGTATTTGTCGAGGTATAGCAAAAGTTTGGACCATCTGCAAGGTCCCCAACAAACATGTGGGTTGCTCTCAAAATTACGGGCCTCTTTTGCTTATACATTATAATATCACGGCACCTAATAATTAGGGGTGCAAAAATGGCACCCTAATTTTGGGAACTACCCTAAACCCTAAACAGTAGCTTCCATTTGCTTTTCCATTATCCCTATAGAACCCCTGTATACCCCTATGGGACCCTAATTTTGCGACATTTGTAGAAGCCTGCTGGCCTGATGGTCACCGAAGTCATCTTTTGATACCCTCGTGCAATTACAGCATGAAAGGCCGCACCCCCACAAGCCCTTTCGGGTTTAGGGTTTAGGGTTGAGGGTTTAGGGTTCAGTCACGTGTCCCCTAAACCCTTAACCCTTGCAAAACAGCTCAGGAGCAGGCCGCCAACGCCACCACAGAGCAAGGCATGTTCTCACGCTTCCTGGGAGCTCTCCTCTAGGTACTAGGGTACCCCAGTAATGAGGGGAAAGGGTTTTGGGTATTTAGTACCGTACCCTTTTTCCCTTTCAATTTGGGGTCCCCTTAATAAAGCTGAGTGTTAGGAAAAAGGGTACCCTTATTATTAGGGGGTTACTGGGGAACCTAGTGCTGAGCATGGTTTTAAACCCTATAAGTTGGATACTGTCCCTGTTCCCAGGCAGTAACAGTTGGATAACATTTGTAGTATATTTATATCGAGCCCTTAATGCGACCCCGATTCTAGACTGTTACTGGGTACTGGGTGAGCGCAGTACCCAACCTATACTTTAAAGGGAACCTAATGGGAACCCCCAACAGGGAACCCCAAGAATATAGTAGGAATATAATAGAAATATACCTACCAGGGTCCTTATATTCCATTAAATTCCTACTATATTCTTGGGGTTCCCTGTTTGGGGTTCCCAGTAGAGTCCCTTTATATACTTCCCAAACCTGTTTAGGGTTGAGGGTTTGAGGCCTCGGGATTAGCATTAATCCCAAATCGTGGAGGAGGTTTCAGGACCTTCCACTCATTACCTTGAACTGGGCTCTATGTGGCTGCCATTTTGAAGGTTCTGGTCTCTATACCCTAAGCCCTAAAACCCTAAACCCTAAACCCGAAACCATAAAACCATAAACCCTAAAACCCGAAACCCTAAAACCCTCAGCCCTAAACCCTAAGACTTTATAGGCATTATCTCTAGCACGCAAGGGCCTGGAGCCGGCCAGGTTTGTCAAGTACCCACGTGAGTGAACGAAAAAAGAAATCGATGGCCATACGGTGGATGGAGGAAATCCTTTTGCGGGTTTAAGGTTTAGCACTTAGGATCCCCAGTGTGTTTTCATGACCAGCATTGGTGCTACATGGAGTGTTGCAAGATTTCCTCCATCCACAGCATAGGGTATACTTGGGGCCCCAGCTTTGTCTGCGTGATAAGAAACCCTAAACTCTAACCCGTAAACCCAAGCAAAGCCTAAACCCAAAGCCCTCCGAACCTAGCAAAACCACAAAGACCGCCCCCCCACAGATAGCGCCCTAAACCTAGGCCCCCAGAGCCCTACGAGTCTGTTTGGATGTGCGTGGAGGCCCCTAGCATCCTAAACCCTAAAGCTTTTAAAGCTCATGCTCAATCCTAAGCACTAAACCCCCTAAAACCTGCTCAATCCTAAACCCTAAAACCCCTGAACCCTAAACCCTAAACCCTAAACCCCCTGAAACACAAAGCCCCTGAAGTCTGCGCCTTGACCATGATACCAGGCGCAGACAGGGCAGCAGATCAGCATGCGGTGCCACAGGCCTTCGGCATGCGGTTTAGTGGGTTAAAGGTTCAAAGGGTTTAGGGTTTATATGATATATATGGGGTATTCTCCACCCAATAATGGAGAATCAAATGGACAAGAAAATGGAAGGTGACATGGACATTGGGATTATGTAGGGGTATATAGGGAGTAAAGTTTAGTGGGTTATGGGTTTAAACGGTTTAGGGTTATCTTGGGGTAATACTGCGATAATGGAAAAGGAAAATGGAAATTAGTTTCATGGGGTCATATAGGGTTTAGTGGGTCAAGGGTTTAAAGGGTTTAGGGTTTAGTGGTTAGGGAGTTAGGGGTTTGGACATAGGGTTTAGGGGTAGGTGCGTTGGGATTTCGGGCTTAGAGTTTACAGGTTTTTATTAAGAGCTTAGGATTAGGATTTCCGGCTTAGGGTACTGCCCCAAAGCATTTACGCACAGTGTCAGGCTGCCATGAAGTTATGTGCTATGTTTGGTCGCCGGGAGAAGTACTATCCAATCGATACTGTGTGTGTGCGGGGGGCCAGTACCTATGCTATGGGCTCAAGCAGGCCAATGGTATGGCACGGTAAAGAAAGTAGGCCCAACTGCTCGAGTGGCATGCCTTTTCAACATGTCCAACTGTAATTAGTCGGAGTCTATCACTGTTGTGACCTTCAGTATCGGTACTGTTATTATCACTACTAGTGCTGCTACTACTTTCTCATTACCACCACTGCTACCACCACTCCTCCTCCTGCTACTCCTCCTTGTGAGGATTCTTTCTTACTACCCTACGGCTGTTGTACCCTCAAAGTGGGATCCCAAACCTTAGCCCCCAAAGCCCAAACCTTCCCTCAGAAAGCCCCAAATAGTCCTAGGGGTAGGATGAGGATGAAGGGTGCTTTGGTGATCTACAGGAGCCCTATCGGCCCTATCCCCCGGAGCTTTGGGCCGGAGCGCTAGATTCTGACTGCTTAACATGCGAAGCCCAAACCTTAAACCCTAGACCCAATTACAAACCTGAAAACCCTACCTAGACCCCCAAAGTACAACTCTCAGAGCCGAAATGCTTTGAAATAGGACCTGCATAGAGCCCTGTTAAGCGTATTTGGCAGGCCGTGGTAAATTCTCAATCTTGAAAACTTCCAGAAGCCCTGAAGAGGCCCCAACCCCTGAACCCTCGACTCCATCGGCGCGCCAGGTCCAGGCCACCCGCCCAACTTCGCTGCCAGCATCAGCAAAAGAGCCTGTAGGAGCTGCTCGATCGGCAAAGCTACGACAGGGGCTTAATGAAGGGGCGATATAAGGATGATTGAATGGTTCTAAAGCCTTCCTCGAACACACTACTATAGAAACTATCCCATTTACAGTTGCCATTACAGGAGACAGCAAGTCGTGAAACTTAGGCCATTTGAGAATAGTCTATTGAGTATATCATGGGAACTAGGATGCAGAGCTTACAGGCTTCAAGTTTACCCTAGGGATTCAGCTCTGCATTGGAAACCAAAATCCATAAAAAGTACCTACTTGTAGCTATTTGGATCCCTAGGGTCAGGGTTGGGGGCAGTTGAGCGAACGGAAGATCAGGAGGAGAAACCTTCTATAAGTGTAGTATGATATTCAGACAATCCCATTTTGTGATTGTTCAGCCCTGGTTACTCTGAGATTCCATAAAACCACAATTTGCCAGATCCTGATGTTCACGCGGGCTTTTGGTCCCTAATCACTGAGCTTCAGGGAGAGTGGCAGAGTGAATCCGCATTCGAGTTTCCATAATTAGGGGACCCCAATATGAACCCCAAAGCATTAGAATCCTTATCATGGGGACCCCAAGACGGAACTCCTGTTTTTGAGGAACCCTTCAACAACCGAGGGGTACGTATATTCCCCCTCCCACTTCCTCTGCAGGTGAGATGATGCCATCGCTTGGGGTTTTGCATTCTTACAATTAGTGTGTGCATTTATTTCAGGTGTCAAATTTTCGTATGCCTAAACACCCACCCTAAACCTCGAAGATGTATACAATGGTATAAGCTTAAACCCCAAACCCTGTAGCATAAACGCCATACCTATAACCTATGCCCTAACCTCCAAGCCCTACACCCTAAACCCTACCTTTAGCCTTAAATCTGAACCCTTGGATTCTTGGCATTTCCTGCGAAAAGTACCCGTGCATGGTAGGTTCCATGAAGCCTCGGGTCCCCTTAGGTAGCCCAATGAAGTATAGCTTAGTGGTTTAGGGTGTAGGGTTTAAGGTCGAGGGTACTCCCCCAAAAATGGGACCCCTAATTTTTCTAAGTCCGAAGCCCTAAATCCTCCATTTGCCCGGAAGCTCTCCCTAGAATCCTACCTAAAGCACCTATATGCTCCCGATGTAATACTCATACATATTCATAATAAACCCTACATCCCCTTTAAACAGGCCCCCCCAACTTGGGCGGCCCGGAGCCCTAAACCCTAAACCCCCACACCCTAGACCCTAAACCCTAAACCCTAAACCCTAAACCCTAAACCCTAAATCCTAAACCCCAAAAACTGAACCCTAAACCCCAAAAACTGAACCCTAAACCCCAAAAACTGAACCCTAAAACTCCTAAACAATCAAATGAAAACCTCGAGGCCACGGCCAGCGGAGCCATTCGCGTTGCGCGCGAGGCGTTGGCTTTTTGGGATCTTTTGGCTTAGTTTATTTAAGGATATATGAGCTATAGTTAGGGACTGCGGGTTTAGGTTTAGGGTTTAGGGTTTAAGGTGTAGATGGGGTTTAGGGATATGAGCTAAAGTTTACTTCGTATTAATAAATAACCCCCCCACCCCCCCCCCTTGATTGATCAATCTCGATTTTCAGGGCCCCGGAAATGATAATGCCGAAAATCCTGATTACGAAGTAGTTTTAGTTTTAGTATGAATATGAGTAAGAGTAATATGAATAGGAATAGAAGGAATTTGAGTAGGATTAGAAGGATTAGGAGTAGGAGTGGGAGTGGGAGTAGCATTAGAAGTACTTAGGGGTAGGAGTAAGAGTAATTAGGAGTAACTAGGAGGAGAAGGAGGATAATTCTACATGAGACAACTCTGCTTCGATCTAGCTGTGAATGTGCCTGCACAGTGGGCT